>PVHX01023650.1:0-25267 GCA_004024805.1 Geosciurus inauris
ATTATAAGCTTGCACCACCGCACCTGGCTTAAAGTCCCCATTTTTTACCCACTTATACATTTATAAATTACCCAACCATTCTGATGGACTCTAATACAACAGACCCCTCCTAGTCATTCATACCAACTATCTTGACTTGTAACAATAGAAATTAATTTTGGCCCTCTTTCAAATTTCATGTAAATGATAACATCTGTTTTTTTTCCTACTCAATATTATATTTGCAAAAATCTTCTCAGTAGCAATAGTTCATTCACACTTCTTGCTGATGATATTCTAGTGTATGAATAGAATAGAAATTATCCATTTCACTACTGATGAACACTTGGGTAGTTTCTTATTTGGAACTGATTTGAATAGTTGTTTCTATGAATATTCTTATATGTATTTTTAGTAAACATAAACACACTTCTGAGGTATGCCTGGGAGTAAAGTGTTTATAAATATGCATCATTTAGCTTTAAAGAATAGTTTCTGCCAAATAATTTTCCAAAGTAGTGGAAACAATGGCACTTCTATCACAGTCACAACAGTTCCACTTGTTTAACACTCTGTTAGATATTTAAACGTTTTCATCTAACCCCATGTCAGAGAATCTTCTCTATGTGACTCTGAGATTTTGCTACATTTAACTAGAATGGTGGGTGTGTGGCCACCCCAGCACAGTTCCTAGTCCATGTCCCCTCTGAATGTACACAAGATTGGGTACTACTTAGGGCATCTCTGGCATGTCCTGTGAGAAAGCCTTTGACTAGTCTCAGCCAAGCCCAGCAGTCAGCTCTGGAGCTCCCACTCTGTTTCATAAAGAACTTGACTCATTCCATACTCCTCCAGGCAGGGAGAAGGGGTTGTTCAAGCTCCAGCCCAGCCAGGGCTACTGAAGTAAAGTGGGGCTGGCTGTACCCAAGTGAAACAGTCTAGAGTAGGCAGAAGAAAGGAAATGAGGGGACTATCTGACAGCTTCTAGCTGTCAAGGTAGGTGGGAGTAGGGGAAGCCAGAGTGCAAATGAGTGTATTTCCAAAATATATGCAAATTAGATGTATTAGAACTCTGTTGTAAATTGAAAAATTAATTAATTATATGGAGAAAACTTTTGGTTTTCTTGGACAGGGCTCTTTCTATGTCACCGAGACTGGTCTTGAACTTGTGGGTTATCCCCTGCCTCAGCCTCCCAAGTAGTTAGGACTATAGGTATGCACCACCATGCCTGGTGGTGGGGGAACTTTTTTTATAACCACCACAAAAGGACAAATAATGGAAAAAATAAAGTCTCCTTTGCCTCTTGGATTCTTAGTCCTTCAGCTTCCTTCCCCAGAGAAAGGCATGGTCTCTCTGGAAGCAGTCTGTGCTAATTCAAGCACACATAGGTAACTAAGAAATTATTCAACTTCTTTGGGTGTCTCCATCTGTTTTGTGTTGCTATGACAGAATACCAAAGCCTGGATAATTTAAAAAAGAACAGAAATGTATTGACTCACAGTTCTGGAGGCTGAGAAGCCCAAGATCAAGATGCTGGCATCAGGCGAGGCCTTCCTGCTGTGTCATCATCTTTTAGAAGGTGAAGGACAAAGAGAGACTCATGTAGCAGAAGAGAAGAAGAAAAGATCATGCTTCTGTAAGCATGATCATGCTTCTGACATAAAGGAAAATAAAAGTTATTTTATTTTTATGGTAGTCAGGTTTCCATTACTATAGCAAAATGCCTGAAATAATCAGTGAAAAAGAAAAGGTTTATTTTGGCTCACGCTTTCAAGCTTTTAGTTCATAGTCTATTGATAGGCCTCATTGTTTTGGGCTTGTGGCAAGGCAGTATATCGTGGCAGGAGTTTGTGACCCAGTAAGCTGCTCACCTCATGGCAAGCAGGAAGCAAAAAAAGGAGGAAAGGACCAGTGTCCTACAATCCTCTTTAAGGGCAGGCCCCCAGTGACCTAAGACATCCCACTAAGCCCCACCTCTTAAAGTTTCCACTACTTCCAATAACACCAAGCTGAGAATCCCAAGCCTTTCACAAATGGATGTTTGGAAAACATATTAGATTCAAACTATACCAGTGGCTTTAATTAATTCACAGACTAAACAACTCCCATTAGGTCCCACTGTTGCCTTGGGAATTAATTTTCCAACACATGTATTTTGGAAGGGGTAAAAACATTTAAACCACAGCACTGGGCTTCAGCATCCATATCCTTATAATGATGAGATTTGAACACAATGTTTTCCAAAGTTACTTGCTGATAAGAATCACTTGGAGGAACTTGTTCAACATATGGTTCCCAAACACAAAGGCCCTGGGAATCTGATTTAATGAGACTACAATGACATCTTGTATTACGGGAAGAATTCCTAGGTAATTCTTACCATCCGGATGCTGGAGAAACATTGAAGTTAGAGTCTCCAACATTTAAAAGTTTTCAAGTACCTAGATATCCTGTCCTTTAAAGAGAGAAGAAAGTTTATAAATAATGAAGAAGAAAAATGCTTTCATGGAAGTACAAAAACCGTCGTCTGGACTCTTTGTCAGTAACATCAATGAATGATGGCCACTCTCCCCAGCTTTGTTGCTTCTCCATGAATGGAAACTTGTAATGGTAATAGACTTTGGTCTGATGATGTCGACTCAAAAAAGATGAGTGTCTGTTCTTGGTGTTTCAGTGAAGAGCAGACAGCCTGTCTCAGTACTGAGGGAAATGTATGAGACTTCTGTAGAAATCAGGAGGTGCCCAGAAATAGTTGAAGCAAGGCAGAATAAAGCATTCTCCAGAGATAAATGGCATGACTAGGCTTTAGCCAAAATCGCAGCTAGAATGAACAACATAATCCAGGTAAAATATTAGAACGCAAGACTAGCAACATAGACTCTCTAAAAGCTGATTTCTTAACAGCTAAACAATCTCAGAAGTAAGGCAAACAAAGTGCATTAGTTTCCTACACTTATTAGTACCTGATGCAGGGCCCTGCCCAATATGGGGGTGTGTGTGCCTGCACACATGCTCACATGTTTGTGAGCTAATTTCACAATCAATTACTGAAAGATGCTTGCATTTTTACTTGGTTTTGGTAGTACTGAGGGAGAGAAAATGGCCACTATTTTTTCTAGTATTCCTGACATAAAGGAAAATAAAAGTTCTTTTTTTTTTTGGTACTGGAGATTGAACCCAGGAGCACTCAACCACTGAGCCACGTCCCCAGTCCTATTCTGTGTTTTATGTAGAGACAGGGTCTCACTGAGTTGCTTAGCACCTCACAGTTGCTGAGGCTGGCTTTGAACTTGCAATTCTCCTGTCTCAGCCTCCCTGAGTGCTGGGATTACAGGCTTGCGCCACCGTGCCTGGCTATAAAAGTTCTTAATGTAAGTTGATTTTGCTAAGTTAGGGGCTTGTTATAATTCTCGCTAATCATCAATAATAAATCTATAGACAAAATAAAACTGGCTTTGGACTGGAATTCTGGAAATGTATCTAGACGGGCACTGCCACTAAGGAGCTGCATGATCTTCAACAAGTCAAACCTAGGCCTGCTTCCTCTATATACAATGGAGGGTAGATCAGGAGGTACCTTATCTTATTGATCCTAAGGTGTACTTTTTCATGTTGTGATATTTCTGAATTTGGGAGCCATCTTATAATCAATGATGTATTACAATTATCATTGGCAATGTTTTCTTCTTGGTTGCTTTTAAATTCTATAGCCTATTGGATTCAATTAAATACCATGCCTAGCTGCATAATAATGCCTGATGTTTATCCATTAGAGTAATACTCTGAACGCTTCTATTTTAAGTATTCATTTATTTCTACAGGACCCCAGCTTGGTATTGTTCAACTCCAGCTTCCCAGAAAAGAGGTCATTTGAGCTGACTCTTAAAGAGGTGTCACTTACCTGGTGGGCAGAAGGAAGGGAAGGTAACAGGCAAAGCAGGAAAATATATAGGAAGGCATAGACATAGAATAACAAGACATTCATAAAATGTCAAGTATTTCGTATGGTTGAAGGACAGAGTACACACCAATAAGCCACTGATGAGGCTGAAAGAAGGCACAGGAACCATATTTTTTTTTTTTTTTTTTTTTTGGTACTGGAGACTGAACTCAGGGGCACTCGACCACTGAGCCACATCCCCAGCCCTATTTTGTGTTTTATGTTGAGACAGGGTCTCATTGAGTTGCTTAGCGCCTCGCCCTTGCTGAGGCTGGCTTTGAACTCGCAATTCTCCTGTCTCAGCCTCCCTAAGTACTGGGATTACAGGCGTGAGCCACCGCGCCCGGCTAGGAACCATATTCTTACTTCAGAAAAGTGAGAATCTTAGTAAGGTTTTCGGCAGGGTGGTGACATGTAGGCTGATGTGTTTCAGGAGGGCAGTATGTCATTGAGGTTAGGCATTCTGGTCAGACTTACTTTAAATACTGCTTCTGTCACTTTTTTTTTTTTTTGGTTCCAGGGATTGAACTCAGGGGCACTCAGCCACTGAGCCACATCCCCAGCCCTATTTTGTGTTTTATGTAGAGACAGGGTCTCACTGATTTGCTTAGCACCTTGCTTTTGCTGAGGCTAGCTTTGAACTTGTAATCCTCCTGCCTCAGCCTCCCAAGCTGCTGGGATTACAGGCGTGCGCCACTGCACCAGGCAGCTTCTGCCACTTACTAGCTTTGTGAACTCAGTATACTGTCTGTAAATGGAATAGTCATACTAGTTTCTACCTCACAGGTTTTTAAAGAATAATTGAAATGATTCATTATAACATATGTGGTTGTTCATATTACTACTTCTACAAATGTTATGGTTGTGTGGAAGACGGGTTTGAGAGGATTAGATCCTTAGGAAGAGAGATCAATTAGTAGGCTGTTGAAATAGTCTTGAGCAAGAGATAATCCAGGGCTGTGGCTATGGAGAGGTAAATAATTTTAGATATTTATAAAGTTTTTTTTTAAAAGGTATACCAGCAATTCCACTCCTCGTTATATACTCAAAACAACTGAAAACAGACCTCCACACAAATACGTGTATGCTGGTGTTCACAGTAGCATTATTCATAATAGCCAAATAATGGAAACAACATAATGTCCATCAACAAGGGTTTCCCCTTGAACCATGAGCACTGTCCTACCTCACTTGCCCCTTAAGAGTTGAATATCTGGGTCAACCTTACCTGGTCCTACTGTCCTCTACATGCTGTGCTCTCCCACCACCACTTGCCTGGCCCCAAATCAATTAGTGTAATTATTTGTCCTTTAGGATCACAGGTTCTAAATGAGCTTCCTGGCCTCCTGGCTCCCTCCCTGGGCTCCCAAGAATGAAGAAACAACAGCAGTTTGTCCCTTATCTCCCTGCAATCCTCCATGCTGCTGCTACTGATCCAGATACCTCTCATTTTACACCCATGAGAGATCTTCCTCTTTCCATCCTTTGGCCCACTTTCTGATTATGAAAAGAATGGTGGTGGTTAGAATAACAGCCTACATTCACACTGTGCTTGCAATAAGTCAGGCAACAATCTAGAGCTTAACATCTAGGAAGAAGTAAAGACCTACTGACAACTCCCTGATATAGATTATACTTTTACATCTCAATTTACAGAGTGGTGGTGGGGAGGATGCATAGAGAGGTTGTGACTGAGGTTACATAGCAAGGATTGACAGAGCTGAGATTTGAAATCAACCGGGACCAGCTAGAATCCTTGCTTTTATTTATCTCATTATATTCTTCTTGGTATAGACTAGGTAATATGATACATTTTCTGACTAAAATATCTGTATTTTAATAAGGCCTTTCAGGATACCAGGCCTCTACTCTAAGGTGTGACTGAAGGTGATTTGAGGTACAGAATTTTCAGTTGTCTAGGGAGTGTTTTCTCAGGCTAGTGCCACCTCGTGGTTAACAGTACTCCCAATTAAGATTTCCTCATTTGCCTTTAGATGCTAATTGAGGCTCAAAAGTATGACCCTAAGGCACTACAGGTTCCTGACCTGCCTTCTGAATCATCAAAGAAAGATTATGTTGTGCATGTCTGGTTTATTCATTCCTTTAATACTGGGTTTCAATCACTAGGCACCCAATACTGGCTCTCTGCCCTCACAAAGATCATAATTTGATAGGAGAAATGCATATTAACTGAATAATCACACTATAAGTTTAAGATTGCAACTGTGACTAGGCAACTAAGGAGAGATGTCTGGTGCTCTGACAGCATAATCAAGGTCTGATCCATTGAGTTCAGAGAAGGATGAGGAGGGATTGACTGAATCGAGACCTCCAAGCATGAAGATTAACCAGACAGAGAGACGGAAGAATATCCCCTAGGCACAGAGACCATACAGAGCCCCATGGTGGGAGGAAGATGATAAATAGGAGGCAAAGGTAGCTGAAATGAAGAGAATAAGGAGGAAGAGTAGAAAAAGTAGGAAGGCCAGAACTTATAAAGTCTTGTAGGCTGCATGGAAGGATTTTGCTTTATCCTGGGAGGGGTGGGAAATACAGAATTTAATCAGATTTGCATTTGGAACCATTTCTGGACATGAAGGATACTATAACTAAGGATATTATAACTAGCTGCCTCCAGTCAAGTTTTTCATCTTCTATTGTCAGCCCAGAGGATCATGTGCTGCCATATAGCCTAGACTGGATACTCTGGGACATATACTCTTCTAGGCAGAACTGCCTACTTGTTGGTTGTAAGTGAGTGACCTGCACAGTACATATATTTTACTAGGCTGATTTGAACAAGATTCACAAACATCCAGTCTAAGTCTTTTTAAATAAAAAAGTTAGGTGTTGCTTTATATAAATGCCACCTCACTAAGCCCCCACCACAATCCTGTAAAGGACATGATAATGTTATTCCTGTTTTACAGGTTCAGAAAGGCCAAACATGTTGGGTCAGTCCACAACTAACTGTGCAAGAAAAAGACCTAAGTCTTTTTTACTCTAGTCCTCTCCAACATTCTTTCCTTAAATGAGGCCAAGTCAAGGGCACATTCAGGGTATTCCTACAGGCTGCGTCTTTGAGGAGGGTGTGGTTGTAAACAATTTTCACTACTGCCACATCTGACTCCTAAGAACAGCCTCTGAGAAGAAGAGGCAGGTCTTCCTCTTTCTAGTTATGTGCTTAGGGTGTGCCAACAGCACACCATCCTCTAAAGGTCTGCCAAATAAATTAGCCAAAACAGGCAGGTGATTCACACATGTCTTTTTCCCACAGTTTTGTTCCAATAGCATAGTAACTAAAAGCGCATTTTGTGAAAGCTGTTACAGTCAGTATCTTGAGGCTTGATTGCTCAATGAAGTTTAAGTCAAATTACCTTTAAAATGCAATTATAATGTCCTAGGTGTAGGACATATTTTTCCTAACAACACACTAGGAGCACAAATACATTTTTTTAAAATATTTTTTTCGTTGTAGATGGACACAATGTCTTTATTTTATTGCTTTGTATGTGGTGCTGAGGATCCAACCCAGGGCCCCACGCATGCAAGGCAAGCGCTCCACCGCTGAGCTACAATCCCAGCCCCCACAAATACATTTTGCTTGATGAAACATCAGTATTCTCAAAAACAATGACATTGGTTTTTTTTTCCTTCAAATATTCTACATTTTCTCTTTTTGAAATGAGTACCAGGACTATCAGACAGGTTCTCATAATCTGCACTTTTGTAGGAGGTGTGGGGGAGCAGGGTTGGCACAAATAAGAATTGAGGCATTGTTTCTGCCCTGAAAGAAAGAAGGTGAGATAAAGTCTTGACTTTCATGGGCAAGCTCTGATTCGCCCTTTGAATTTCTTCTCCTATTTCTTTTTCTTTTAAAAAATATTTTTAGGTGTAGATGGACACAGTGCCTTTATTTTATTTGTTTTTATATGGTGCTGAGGATCGAACCCAGTGCTTCACACGTGTAAATGCTCTACCACTGAGCCACAACCCCAGCCCTTGAATTTCTTTTTTTTAAAATATTTTTTTAGTTGTAGATGGACACAGTATCTTTAATTTATTTTTATGTGGTGCTGAGGATCGAACCCAGTGCCTCACGCATGCAAGGCAAGCGCTCTACCACTGAGCTATAATCCCAGCCCCCCTTGAATTTCTTTTTAATGCTCATATCCAACACTGTGCAGACATGAGTAGCAGGAGATCTGGGGAATGAGCATGGAGAAGGTAAGACAGAGGTGAAATGGAGCACTTCCGCAGGGATGAAAGCCAGGAAATAGGGAAGGCAGACGGCAAAAAACAGTCCACCAGAGGAGAGACTGCAAGAAGAAAGGGAATGACAGTAAATGAATCGAAAAAGTTTGAAGGGAAAGCAGTGAGAAAGCAGAGGGAAGGAAAAGATGTTTGCATGGGAGAAGAGTATTGTTCCATCCTTACCATGAAGGTCAAGCAACCATACTGAGCACCTTTCAGAACTGGTTTCCCCCTCAGTTCCTGCCAGTCTGAGCTCTTGGATGCTCTAGAGTTAGGGCCTGAGTTAGGACCCTACCACCTCCTTCCCTTTCCCCAGGTCTTTACGGCAATGGTTCCCTCACTTCCTTCAGATCTCTACCCAAGTGGTCGTCGTAACTGCATCCTACATAAAATAGCTCTGTTTACCTTCTTTGCCCTGCTTTATTCTTAGCTTCAATTACCATCCGACAGACTTTCTATGTTTTGGCTATTGCCTGACTCAGACCCCTTCCTAGAATGTGAACGTGGACTTTGTTTTGCTCACGGCCATGTCTCCAGCACTTAAAACTGCTTGAGGACTTGTGGGGGTCTAAAAGCGCTTGTGTAGCTCAAGGAGAGGGCGCGGAGGGACAGAGGAAATGGCAAGAAGCGTGTATGGCAGGGATGTCCGGGGTGTGTTTTCCGTCTAATACACTAGTCATTTTTTTTTCTCGTTCTCTCCTCCCTTTCTCTCCCTCCCCACTTCAAAGGCTGGTGACAAACAGCAGGAATGCAGGAAATGAGGCAGAATTCTAATTAATCCAGCTCAGATTGTAATGAAAAATGAAAGGGAGACTGAAACGTAGAAAACGAATGCAAAAGCAAAAGTAAACGAGTGAAGAGGGCGAAAAGGCTAACAGACGTCACACACTCCAGTCACGCTTCCCGATTCCCAGAGGCTGGGTGAGGCGCTCCTCTTTTGCACCCGCACTGCTGGGCCGCACCTCGCTGTCTATACCACCAGGGAGAGGACCAGGCCCGTAGTCCCGCGAGGTGTCCCACTCCAAGACCTGGCACGTGCCCACGGGGGTGGCGAGGGCGGCGGGGACTACAGCTCCCAGGATGCCAAGCGCGGGCGCGCCTGCGCAGTGCGGCTGGAGGCGGCGGTCTGTTCTCCGCTGAGGAGGAGCGGGGCAGAGGAGGGAGGCAGCGGGTGAGAGTTCAGAGTTCAGCAGCAGCAGCCCGAGCCCATGATTCCCATATGCCCTGTAGTTTCTTTCACCTATGGTGAGTCTAATGTGGCCCGCGAGCCCTCTGCCCTACTCCTTCCCTGGCCCGGGGCAGCGGGGAGGCGCGGAGGTTGGGACTGGCTCCGGGGAGGAGGCGGCGGCCGCCACCGGGGCGTGCGAGGGAGTGAGGGAGTGCGGGGCGGGAGGCGGACGGCAGCGCGGCCGCGGCCGGGCCGGCCAGGGCGGCTTCTCACAGCGCCTCTCTCTCTCCCCTTCCCTCCCTCGGCGTCCCGGTCCCTCCGCGTCTTTCCTCCCGCCATGGGACCCGACTCTCCGTGCCCGCCGCAGTGCCCAGCCGGCTGGGGGAAGATGCCAAAATGGCGACCGGCAACTACTTTGGATTCACCCACAGCGGGGCGGCGGCGGCGGCGGCTGCGGCCCAGTATAGGTAACGGCTCCCCATTCCCTTCCTTCTCTCCCCCTCCTCGCCCCTGGGCCCGGATCCCGCCGACGCGACGCCCCCGCGGCCGCTCCCGCGCCAGCCCCCACCCGGCGGCCCCGAGCTTGGGCCTGCGGCAGGCCCGGCCCAGCCCCGCGGCCTCTCCAGGCCCGGCCCGCCCCGGCCCGCCCGGCCCGGGCCGCGGCGGGGAACCGCCCCCGGTGGGGGCGGGGAGGGAGAGACAGCCGAGGTTTGGGGACGTGGAGGGCCGCTGGGGCCTTCGGCGGCCCCGGAGTTAAAATGGCCTCCCGCGGCCTTGGAGCGGAGCCGAGCCGCCCGCCACCGCCGCCCGGCAGGCCCCCAGTCCCCGCCTCCACTTCTCCAGCGCCCACCTCTTATCTTCCTCCCTCTTGGGAGATGGGGAAGGGATCGAAAGGACCTCAGGAGAAGTGTCGAGTCGCAGGCCGTTCGGCCTCTTCTGCGACGCTTCTCTTGGTGTTCGCCTTGTGCTCCAGCTCCCGGAGCCCAGATACATGTCGTTGTCTCCGCACCTTCTCTGTCCTGTTTCCCCTGCCTCCCCCCCACTCCCAGTCCTGCCAACCACCTGTGAATTGTGCAGTTACCTGGAAAAGATGTGCAAGTTTCTGGTGCCGATAAATGAGTGCACCGCCCTGTTTTGGCTACTGAGTTTAGGCTTCAGGTGGGCCAGTAATTCACCTTGGGGTCTTTCTCCTCTGGGGAAAAGGAAACGCAACTGAGATTGTACTGAGTCATTGCAATGCACTGGCTGAAATCTCTACCTTAAGGGAAGCTGTCAATTCCAAACTGTCTGTAGTTCATTATAAAGCTTTTCAAAGATAAAAACACAAAACTGGATGGATGTTTTATTGTTATCACACTTAAGTCATTCTGACAGTCTCTTCATTTAAACCATAAGCTTGAGTAGTAGTAAGCTTTATAATGTATAGATGTCCAAATGTATTAGGCTGGTTAGGTATTAAAGCCAGATAGGTTTTTTTTTTCCCCATCAGGGGACAGGTTGTGTAATGGAAAAGGGCATCAGTGGGAGTCAGAACACTTGAATGACAGTTTCTTTTGCTCTTGATTTGATGATGCTGGGGACAGCATACATCTGGGTTTTCATTTTCTCCACCTGTGAAAATCTGTACTGGGTCAACTGATTTTGGGTTGGAATTTGTACTTCTGAGAAAGTTGCCCTGTTTTATAGAATCTTAGGATGCCATTTATTCAAGAGGCACCATTATTATATGTGCTCCTGGGAAAAAATTGCTGCCAGTTAAAATAAGATGCAGTATTTAAGACGCCATTGATTTTAAAATTGTAAGTGTACATTATGTTGACAAAATTGGTATTTTACAAATTGTTGAATGCATCATCATACAATGCATCATCATACGTGATATTTACAACTCTCTTATCTTGAGGCCTGTATTGCAAAAAAGAACTGAGAGGACATTGTTACAGCAGAATCTTAGGGGCTTTTCAAACATTAATAAATCCTTTGCTTGTAAGTTGTAATTATACAAAGTTTCAACCACTTTAATAAACCCTTTTAGAGTTAAAATCAAGCCATTTTATTTTTCTGGGAAACAAGAGATAGCTAATTGACATCTGTATCATAAGTCTACTGCTAGCAAGTACCATGTGTTCTAAAAAAGGCTGTTATGTAGTATTTTTCTGTTTTCTTAGTATCAACTGAGTGATAGATTTGTTGAATAATTAGCTGCTTACTGAAAAGTGATGGGTTTTTTGGTTGCAGTTTAGAAATTTTTTTTTTTCCTAAATGCAGACAGAAATAAAGGAAGTACCAATTTAAAGATACTTAATTTTTTTGGTAGATATTTACATTTATGTATTTTATCCTACTATGGGAAACTTACTAGAGAATTCCTGTATCTAATACTATTGCAGTTCTGAAATACTTTTTCTAAATACATACCTACAGATAGAAATAAAGGGAAGAAATATCAATTTAAAGAACTTAATTTTAAAAGATATTTACATGTATGTGTGTTATCCCAGTATAGAACACCATTACAAAATTCAATAAATATTATTTATTTTGGGGGGTCTTGAATCCATTTCAGTAAACTGTAACAACAGTTCAAATTACTGAATTGATCTGTGTATTTCTACTGAGAAAAGACTAGTCTTTGAATGCATGTTACCAAAACTAATTATTAAGGCTTTTTTGTCCTTGTACATAAATGTAGTAAATGAAAATTGCTTGCATTTATTTTTTTTTATTTTTTATTTTTTTAAATATTTTTTTAGTTGTAGATGAATGCAATATCTTTATTTTATTTATTTATTTGTATGTGGTGCTGAGGATCGAACCCAGTGACTCACGCATGCGAGGCAAGCGCTCTACCACTGAGCCACAGCCCCAGCCCCAATTGCTTGCATTTATATAGCAAGAAATCAGACCCAGTGACGCCAATACTTTGGCCAAGAAAGATGAATAGCAAAAGCATGTGCAAAAAAAAGCAGTAATGTTACTAATTTTTCTTCTGGCTGAAAATAGTTTGGAACTTTCAGAGTGAAAGACCACAGCTTAGTATGCTAATCTTGTCTTTGTTTTCTTAATTTGAAAGATCTGAAACCCAGGAAATCTAAGTACTTGTGGAGTAGACATTCTAAATTTTAATTCAAGTTCTTAGTTTTCTTGGTTACAGTTGTGCAAAGTATTTGATTGAATTTATTTTAGGTCTAGGGTTTATTTTTTGTTTTGGATGATGCCAGGGCCTCATGAATGTTAGACAAGTGTTTTACCACTGAGCTACACCCTCAGCTTAATAGTTGATATTCATAGTGGCATACTGATGATCAAGACGTTATAAGGAGATCTTTAAATTTCTTGTAATAGCTTTTAGGTTTTATTTTTGATAATGCATATTAAACATTTTTGTGGTAAGCATTTACTCAGTCTTTGTGTTACAGTCCCATCATTTGCTGTTTTTCTTGCTGTTTTTATGTAGTTTGTAAAGGCAAGTAAATAAACCCACTATGCCATTTTTGCAAATGTAATCTCTTTATTTTCTTACCTTCCACAGATTTTTCTCTCCCTTGGGGAATTAAAATAGATATGTATTTGTGTGCTTACATGTGTGTTTTGATAGGACTTTAGTTTGTGGGTGCACAGGACAAAAAATTGTAAGGATTTTCCATGGTGAAAACACATGGTTGGTTTCCTGGCAGAAAGGGAACTTGGGTGGATAACCTACTTGAATGTAGCACCTTTCTGTTTGAGAAGGTACACTTAGAAATACAGGACTAATTTATAATAAATTGTTTGGGAACTGTTTTAACAAGGTGAAGGCAGATAATTCTCAGTGGGAAAAGACTTCATTATACTTTATAGGATCAAAATCTTAGCCCCTCATTCCTTTGACAAGGGGATTTGGGGCATATACAAATATATGTTATAAAATTTATCCATTCTGCAATTAATAGGATGTAACCATTTCTTTGAAAGTTTTAAACAGCCAGTTTCCTTGCACTTATTCTTTAGAAAAACCTTGGACATTCCTTGTTATTCTCCTATAAAGTCAAAATACTTGTCTGTTACCTGGACAACCTAAATCTTTACCTTGTGCTTAAATTATTTTTCTTTGTCCTTTATATAACTCTTGGTGTGTCATTGATATCTGAATGTTACTCTACCTTCAACATTTTTTTACTATGTTTTATCTAGTATTTATTGAATTCAGAGACTTTAAATGTTGCATAAACAAGCAGAGTACCCCCATATTCTTAATTTTTGCAAATGTTAAACAATAAATGTCAGAGTGGATCCTTACTGTTGATGGACATTTAAATTAAGGATCTTCTATTGCAAAGAAGGGAATCTCATCTAATGAGTTTTGAGATTTTTTTGGGGGGGGTGCCAGGGATTGAACTCGGACACTCAATCACTGAGCCACATCCCCCGCCCTATTTTGTGCTTTATGTAGAGACAGGGTCTCACTGAGCTGCTTAGCGCCTCACTTTTCCTGAGGCTGGCTTTGAACTCGCAATTCTCCTGTCTCATCCTCCCAAAATGCTGGGATTACAAGCATGAGCCACTGTTTCCGGCTTGAGATGTCTTTTGAGACATGTGTTCCTAAATGATAAGTGTCTAAATATCACCAAGATAATTTGGGTTGGCTAACAGTAAGCTTGGGTAGGTTGAGAAACCAGTTTACTTTTTTCCTTTTTCTTTTGTACTGTTCAATATAGAGTTAAAAGTACTGTGTCTTAAAAGAAAGAATAAAAGTAATACTAGTAAGGTCTAAAAGGATTAATCACTAACTGAGGAGGTGAAAAAACCAGGTGAACAGGTTTTTAACACCAACCATGGTGATGGAAATTTACTGGCTTTATAAAAAAAATTATTTTTCCAATTATATATCTCTTCCATTGTTGAATCAGAGAGCCTAGAACATATATTGTTTGGATAAGTTTGCAATAATGAAAATTTTCTTTCTTAAAAGGTAGACTTATAAGTCTAACAGTTGCCGTTAGACTTATGATAGTTCCCTTACATGTTTTTAGAGCCTTAAGAGTAGTTGGGGCTGGAGCTCAGTGGTGGAGCGCTTGCTTTTAGCATGTGTGAGGCACTGGGTTCGAACCTTAGCGCCACATAAAGATGAAACAAATAAAGGCATGCCATTCACTATAATTTCAAAAAAATAAAAAGAAAAGAGTAGTTGGAAAGTGTTGGGGTGTAGGTAGGTGAAAGAGTGCTTACCTGGCATGCTTAGGGCCATGGATTTGATCCCCAACACTGCAGAAAATAAAAAGGAAGATTAGGTTGAGCCAAAATATCCCCATACGGAATATTAAGATGTATGTTTGAGTATGCTTTTGTACACTCTCTTATTATATACTATGTTGAAAAGAATATGACTTTTGGAGCTAGTCAGATTTGGATTTGATTCCCAGCTTTATCTCCTCTGTCACTTGGCCAGGTCACTTAAACTCTGCCACTGTTTCCTCGCCTAACTTGTATTGAGGTGAAAATTAAATGTAAAGCTTCCTAGACTAGAATCTGGTTTTCTGTAAAGATTCCTACCAATGCTATAGTATTTCCTACAAAGTAAAGATTTGAATAACAACACTATAATGGTTTTTAAAAGCTCCTTGATTAATATCTAATATACTTAATAGAACTTATAATCTCACAGTTAAATCTTTTAAAAGTAAGTGCTTCTATTCATTGGTGGTAGGTTTTAATGTAATAGGGAAGGGAAGAAAGTTTCTTATTTGCAGACAATATGATTATTAAAATTATCAGACCAAAAAAAATGAGAATAAAAACAGCACATTGGCAGAGCATAGTGGCACAGTCCCACACACATAGTCCTAGCTGAGGCAGGAGGATTGCAAGTTCAGGACTACATGGTATGACTTTGTCTCAAAATAAAATACAAAAATGGCTGGAGAATGTGGCTTGAGTGGTATAGCACTTCCCTAGCATGCTTGAGGACTTTGGTTTAATCCCCAGTACTGCAAAAAAGAAAGGCAAGACTTTACATTCTCTGAACCTAGGATCAGGCAAAAGGTAGTAGCATTCCTGTTGCAGCAATATTTTAATACTAATTTATTGGAATATTGAATTTCAAATAGGTCCTGTTTAGATATAGCCATTATACCTACTAAGTAGGGATAAAACAAATGAAATACGCAAAACACCTTAAGAAGAAACTACAATAGGATATAAAAGTTGTAAAAATAAAGGTTATATTTGATAAAGAAAATAAGTGCCATTATTGACTACTAGGAGTCTATGTAGAATATAATTCCAATAAAAATCTCAAGATTTTTGGGTTAACTTGAGGGGATTTTATTATTTGTAATGAAGAAAGTAGTCCTGACAATCTCGTAAGAAATGATAAGCAAGGACTTGGAATATCAGATACCAAAACTTTATTTTTAAAAAAGTAGTATTGGAGCTGGGTGTGGTGGCTCACGTCTGTAATCCCAGCACTTTGGGAGGCTAAAAGAGGAGAATTGTGAGTTCAACAACAACAAGGTGCTAAGCAACTCAGTGAGACCGTCTCTACATAAAAACAAAGTAGGGCTGGGAATGTGGCCCAGTGGTCGAGTACCCCTGAGTTCAATCTCTGGTACCAAAAAAAAAAAAAAAAAAAATTTATAAAGTAGTATTGGCACAGAGATAGACATAGATTAATGGATTAAAACAAATTCTAGAGATAGACCTATGTTTAAATATATAGTTGGTTGGAATGTATAGCTAATTAGAGGTATTTGTTTTTTAAAAAAGTCACATTTATACTCTGAGAAATAGGCCAGCAGGTTAATCTAGAAGTGTAGTAATTGATAAACTTTGTTGTAATTGCTGAGATATATTTTTATCTTATATTAAAGGTGAGGACTCACCTACTGTGCTTGTTCATAAATTGTGCTTGACACCACTGTTAAGATACCATAATAGGGGCTGGGGTTGTGGCTCAGTGGCAGAGCACTTGCCTCGCATGTGTGAGGCACGCACTGGGTTTGATCCTCAGCACCACATTAAAAAATAAACAAACAAAATAGACACCGGGTCCATGCATAACTAATAAATATTTTTTAAAAAAGATACCATATTAGGGTACATTTTTCTGAGTATGGCATTTTTTAGTATTTCATGAAAGCCACGTGCAGTGCAGCTCTCATTGCTTATAAAGATGAAATGAATGAAAAACCCCAGCCTTTCTGTTTTTGCTTTCTTTGTATTCTGTATATTCGTATTTGCTGGGGTTATAGCATAGTAGTAGAGCTCTTGCTTGCTGCCATGTGCTCCCTAGGCTCAACCCCAGCACTGTATGGGGCTAGGAGCGGGGAGGATAGTCCCTTCTCTCAAGAAGTTTGCATTACTGGGGCAGGAAGGTAGGAACAGGTATTTGTATAACTATGCCATGATAAACATCATAATTTATCAAGAAATTTCTGAAATGGGAAATTGGAGGATTCTGACTATGGAGTTTAAGATAGATGTCATGGTTTTACATTTTGAAAATGGAGAGAGTGTTATTTTAGACAAAGGAGTTGTGTTGAGCCAAGACAGGAATATGTATATTGCCTTATATGCCTCAAACCGGATGGGCTCTGAAGTTAGACAGCTTAAGCTGTACCTGGTTTCTTCTACCTGCCATGTGACCTTGAACAAAATGGTCTCTTAGTACTTCAGTTACTTACAAATTGGAGATATTTTTTATCTCATAAAATTGAAGTTTTAAAAACAGTTTTATCTATAAAAATAAAACTGCACATATAAGAAGATACTGAGTACACCTGTGTAACCTGCACCCAAATTAAATAAAACATTGTCAGCACCCTGGAGGCCTCTACATTCTTCCATTGTATTGTTTTGAAGATTCATTGTTGTTCATAAGATGTTTAGTAGCTGGCATACATTATATTCCCATCAGTGTTAGCCATTATTCAGTAGGTATTGGGAAATTGAGTTAAGAAAAGGGATACAGGTTGGTAGCATAAATCTGAATACCCTCCATGTGGTGATGATCCCTACAGCTGTGACTAGGGATAAAACCAGAAAAATTCAGTGACATTCGTTTTGAATGGATGAAAGAAAAATAAAGAGAATAAGCTGTGTTTACGAGGTTGGGAAACATGTATGTTTAAGGCAAAGCCAGGGAAAGAAAGAAATACTATCAAGTAATGTTCTTGAAAAGAAGTTAAAAACAAAATACTTACTTAGTTAAAAGAAAAACAAGAAAGGCCTTTAAACAACAACCATGAATTGCTGTGATTTATGAAGATGGCTTTATAACTTCTGTCACTAGCCCTATCCCTGCCCACTCAATCTTTTTTTTTTAACCATGAGCAATAATGGTCTTTATAAAATGTAAATTTAATCATAACATTACTGTTGGAGTATCTGATTGTTTTTCTTTTAGAGATCTTTGATCCCTTACCCATATTGTGAAATCCAAACATTTCTGAAAATCTTCTAGTAAGTTTGTTAATAATAATAATAATATAGTATAAAAACAAAATTGGCCAATGGCTACTTTTAGTTTTCCATTTCTGTGAATGATTTTACATTCCCTGAAATGATTTTAATATATTTGAGAAATAAAAAAGTATTTTTCTTGAGTACAGAGATTTGGAGCAGTTTTAGTTAACTTATGGTATCTATTAGCTTTTGCTCTTTTTTGAGCATTTCCGACTATTTGCACTTAGTTACAATGACTTTCTGTAAAAATGTTTAGGCTATTGTACAATGTTTTAGATTTTTTTAACCCTACAACTATTGTTGGACATAATTGTGTATAGTGAATGATTATTTAAATTTACCTTCATATTTATCACTTTTTACCTAACATTCATTCATTATGAAATCATTTTCATTCTTCCTAAAGTAAATCAAAATTTCCTTTAGGTTTGGTGTAAGAGTGAAAGGTTTTTTTTTTGTTGTTGTTGCCTTTTAATCTCAATCTTTTAAAATGTCCTCATGCTTGAGTAGTCCTCGTTAGTTTCTGTAGGCAATTTTTTCCTCCAGCTGCTTAAGAGTTTTTGTGATATTTACTACTTCACTTGGATGTATGTTGATGTGAATTACCTTTTATTTAATCCTACTTGGGGTTTATTGGAGCTCCTAAATTTGAAGATTATCTTTTATTAATTTGGGGCAATATTTCTTTTCAGATATTACTTGTTTTTCTCCATTTGCAGTACCACTTAGTTATAAACTAACACTTTTTATCCTATCCTCCAGGTTTTTAGTCTCTTATGTTTTTCATCTCTATCTTTGTACATTCTGGGTAGTTTTACAGATGTTTTCCAGTTCACTAGTTTTTTGTCACCTGTGTCTTGTTGATTATGTAATGCCTTCCTGAGTTTCTGGTTGTGATTTATATATACAATTAATTTTTGGAAGTTCTGCTTATTCTTTAAAAATTTTATCTGATTATTTTTGATCCATCTCTTGTTCCTTGATCTTTGATCGTCTCTTTTTCTCTTGTAAAATTTCTTGTATTTTGTACCCAGTAATTCTAATGCCTGTTGTCTTTTCAGAAATAAAAAAATTTCTTTTTAATTATGTAGACTCTTTCATACATAGTAGCTTGTTTCTTATGGGGCTTGTGATTTTTTTTTAATTAATCTTTTTTTTTGTTGGAACATTATCTGCAACATTTAGGGAGAAATACATATTTTGTGTCTTCGAAATACTGACAGTGTAGAGTTAGATTAAACTAACTTCTTGGCTTCGGTCCTGGTCAGATGTAAATTCCAGAACCTGAACATTATGGTTAAAGGGGAAACTTTTTTCTTTACACAGAGCCAAGGCTGAAGTTTCCTTATAGTTTTTTCTTAAAGATGGAAAAGAGCTTTTTTCTAATGTACCCAAAGTGGTCATCTCAAATTCAGAGCTGTTACTTCCCAATTCTTTCATGTTTCTGCTAATGTAGAGAATGATATTTGTGCAGCAGCACACTGGATAAAGTGGGAAGATTTGGAGCTCTGGATAAGAGTAGTTGCTGCTGTAAGCAGTAGATTTGGGGTTCTCACTACTCATGCACTGCCAACTCATCCTAAGAACTGATACTAACGTGGTGGCAAGTTCTGCTTTTACACCAAAGTGTGGCAGTAGACTGGTGCTATGACCTCTTTTAACAGCCTATAAAAGCCTATTCTCATTGTAGGAGAATGCAAACCAACTACATTACTAAATGTACTATTTAATTCAGCTAAATTTTTTGGTAGCAAAATTCCTCTTGGGAAATGATACCTTGATTTAATTTCAGTACCTTTCTTTCCCTGCAGAAAAATAGCAGTTTGAAGTCCTGTTACCTCGTTATCACTGTTCTAGACTTCCAGGGATCAGCAATGCCATCAGAACAGCCTATTTACTTTTCTTTTTTGTTTTGTTTTGTTTTGTTTTGTTTTTTTACATTTTTTAAAACTATTTTTTTAGTTGTCAGTGGACCTTTATTTTATTTATTTATTTATTTGATTGATTGATTTATATGTGGTGCTGAGAATCGAACCCAGGGCTCACACATGCTACCACTAAGCTACAACCCCAGCCCCTGTTTTTTACATTTTTTTATTTGTTCTTTTTAAATACACATGACAGAGTATATTTTGACATATTATACAAATGTGGAGTATAACTTACTCTAATTAGGATTACCTGTGATTTTTAGCTACAGAATTTCCTTTTTTTCTGTCCCGTTTGTTCACTTGTATTAACATATAAATTTTAAAAAATATTTGTCTCCATTTTTAGATGTCTTTATAGTTGCTAGTATTTTTGAGTTCTCTCATATAAATTTACCTAACTGCTAATTGTTCATTTATTTTTTCTACTTTGAAATTTGTCTTAGCCATAATTAAGTCAGAATGGGGGGTGTGTGCACTATTCAGATTTGTCAAAAAAATTATTATCTTAGTCATTTTTAAGTATATGGTTCAGAAAGTGTTGTGTTCACATTGTTGTCACATCTTCAGACCTTGTTCATCTTGAAAATCTGAAACTAGAACCATTAAACAACTTATTTTACCCTTTTCCCTAGTCCCTGTTGCTATGAATTTTATTGCTGTAGATATCTCATGTAAGTATTTGTTATTTGCAGCTGGCTGATTTCGCTTAGTATAATGTCATTAAGGTTCATCTGTAGGGTGCCCATATAACAGAATTTCCTTCCCTTTTTTTTTTTTTTTGGTACTGGAGATTGAACTCGGGTACTCTATCACTGAGCCACATCCCCAGCCCTATTTTGTGTTTTATGTAGAGACTGGGTCTCACTGAGTTGCTTAGCGCCTTGCCGTTGCTGAGGCTGGCTTTGAACTCGAGATTCTCCTGTTTCCTCCCAAAGTACTGGGATTACAGGCTTCAGCCACTGCGCCCGGCTTTCCTTCCCTTTTTTTTTTTTTTTAATATTTTTTTATTTTTTAGTTGTAGGTGGACAGAATATCTTTATTTTATTTTTATGTGGTGCTGAGGGTCGAACCCAGTGCCTTACGTGTGCTAGGCGAGCACGCTACCACTGCGCCATAACCCCAGCCCTCCTTCCCTTTTTTTGAGGCTGAATATATGACATTGTATGTGTATATCACATTTTGTCTTTTCATTCCTCCGTTGGTAGATATTTGAGTTGCTTCTACTTCTTGGTTCTTGTGAATGGTGCTAGACATACAAATATTTCTTGGATATTGTGCTTTTAATTTTTTGGACATATACGCAAAAATGGGATTGCTGAGTCATATGATGTTCACTTTTTAGGGTTTTTTTGTTGTTGTTGAGGTACTGGGGATTAAATCCTTGCACATGCTAGGCAGGTGCTCTATCACTGAGCTATATATATATCCCCTGCCAATTTTTAAGTTTTATTTTGAAGCAGGGTCTCACTGAGTTGTTCAGGCTTGGCCTTGAACTTGGGATCCTCCTGCCTCAGCCTCTTTAGTAACTGGGATTACAGGCATGCACCACTGTGCCTGGGTACCTACTTAAAGTTTGTTTTTTTTTAAATTTTTTTTAGTTGTATATGGATTCAGTGCCTTTATTTGTTTTTATGTGGTGCTAGGTGCCAGTGGTGCCAGTGCCTCACATGTGCTAAGCAAGCACTCTATCACTGAGCTACAACTCCAGCCCTCCTACTTCTAATTTTTTGAGGAACCTCTCTACTGTTTTCTGTAACATTTGCATCATTTTATAATCACATCAATAGTACAGAGTTTTAATTCCTTACATATATCTCAAACACTTGTTTAGTTTTTATAAGTCATTCTTGTGCGTGTGAAACAATATCTTATTATAACTTTGGCTTGCATTTCTCTGATTATTTGCGATTTTGAGCATCTTTTCGTGTGTTCCTTATGCCCCCTCCCTCCATGCTGGGGATCCAGTCCAGGATCTTACACATACCAGGCAGGTACTTGACCACTGAATTATGTTCCTCGCCTCTTTTTATTTTGAGACAGCTTGCTGAGTTGCTCGGGCTGGCCTAAAACTTATGATGCTTGTGCCTCAGCGTCCTGAGTACCTGGATAACAGGTGTGTGCCACCACACCCAGTTAATTTACAAATATTTTCTTCTGCTTGGTATGTATTTTCACTGTGATGGTTATACCCTTTAATTCATAGAAGTTTTTTAAGTTTGATGTAGTTCCAGTTGTCTGTCATTGCCAAATCTACTGTGGTTAAACTTTTCCTTTCTGTTTTCTATTAAGAATTTTATAGGGCTGGGATTGTAGCTCAGTGGTAGAGCGCTTGCCTCGTATGCGTGAGGCCCTGGGTTCGATCCTCAGCACCACGTGCAAAGCAGTAAAGTGAAGACATTGTGTCCATCTACAGCTAAAAAAATATTAAAAAAAAAAAAAGAATTTTATAGTTTAAGCACTTAGATTTTTGAAGCTTTGATATGTGTATGGTGGCGAGGTGCTGGACATTGAACCCAAGGCTTCCCACATGTGAAGCATGTACTCTGCTGCTGAGCTACCCTCATAGTCCTTCTCATCCATTTTGAGTTATTTTTTGTATATGGTGTTCAGTAAGGATTCAGCTTTTATTTGTTGGCATGTGGATGTCCAGTTTTCCCAGCACTGTGTTTTGAGAAGACTATCCCTTCCCCATTGAATGGTCTTGGCACCCTTGTCAAGAATCAGTTGAATGTATGCAAGAGTTTGTGGGCCCTTTATTCTTTGCTATTGATCAATATGTTGTCTTTATGTCAGTACCACACTGCTTTGATGACCATAGCTTTTTTTGGTTACTTTACCTTGAAATTAGAAAGTGTGAGACCTCCAGCTTTGGGATTTTTTTTTTTTTTTAAAGATTGTTTGGAGGGGCTGGGGCTGTAGCTCAGTGGTATAGCACTTGCCTTGCATGCATGAGTCACTGGGTTTGATCCTCAGCACCACATAAAAATAAGTAAATAAAAAAAAGATACTGTGTCCATCTACAACTAAAAATAAAAGATTGGATATTTGGGTTCTCTTGCAATGTCATACAAATTTTAGAATTGGTTTTTAAATTTCTGCAAAAACAGTCATTGGATTTCAATATGTATTACATTGAATCTGTAGCTCACTGAGTACTGACATCCTAATACTCAATCTTCCATGAACATGTAGTGTTTTTCCATTTGTATCTTTTTTAAAAAATATTTTTTAGTTATAGATGGACACAATACCTTTATTTATTTTTATGTGGTGCTGAGGATCGAACCCGGGGCTTTACACATGCGAGAGACACACTCTACCACTGAGCCACAACCCCAGCCCTCCATTTGTATCTTTAAATGTTGTGGCAATGTTTTGTAGTTTTAATTGTACAAGTATTCCATCTTCTTAGTTGAGTTTATTCTTAAGTATTTTTTATTCATTTTGATTGTGTTGTACACAGAATTGTTTTCTTAATTTTATTTTTAGATTATTAATATATAGAAATGTACCAATATTTGTGTCTTAACTTTGTGTTTAACAGTTTATTTTTGTGGAATATTCTGGGATTTCTACATACGATATCATGTCATTTGTGCGCATTTTCTTTCTTTTTCCTGCATAATTGCTCTAACTATGATTTCTAGTTCCATGTTAAATAGAAGTCTTATTCTTGATCTTCAAGGAAGTCTTTGAGTCTTACATCATAATTAATGTAATTGATTTTTCTTATGTTGAATTTGTCTCCATGTTGTAAGACTCTTTTTTGGAACTCGGGAGCACTCAAAAACTGAGCCATATCCCCAGCCCTATTTTGTATTTTATTTAGAAACAGGCTCTCACTGAGTTGCTTAACACCTGGCTGGCTTTGAATTCGTGATCCTCCTGTCTCAGCCTCCCAAGTTGCCGGGATTACAGGCATGTGCCACAGCAACTGGCGTATTGTAGGCCATTTAAGAATACAAGTGTATAGAGTAGACTGGTAGCTAAGAGTACATATACTGGGGCCACACTCTTCAGGCTTTGGTCCTACTTGTTATATGATTATTGAGTTTAGGTTAAGTGATTTTCTGTTAGGTTCCTATTAATTATAAGCCATACTTCAGTGTAAGTGGTTGTTATTAATAAACTAAGCAATTTCTTTTTCTTGTTGCATAGTGAGAAGAATCTTTTTGTTTTAAGGGGTAATAAATAGCAGGAAAATGAATGCTGAATAATCATTACAGACTCAAAGTTAATGGACTGTGTCATAAAAATAGCAATTCTCAAACTTTTTGATATTAGGACTCCCTTGGACACTTGTAATTATTATTATTTTATTTATTTATTTATTTATTTTGGTGCCAGGGATTAAACTTAGGGGCACTCCACCACTGAGCCACATCCCCAGCCCTATTTTGTGTTTTATGTAGAGACAGGGTCTCACTGAGTTGCTTAGCACCTCGCCATTGCTGAGGCTGGCTTTGAACTCCTTTCTCAGCCTCCCAAAGTGCTGGGATTACAAGCGTGAGCCACCACGCCTGGCTTGACACTTGTAATTATTGAGCATCCCAAAGGGCTTTTGTTTTTTGGGCTATATTGATGTTTACTACATTAGAAACCAGAAGCCTTGTTTTACATTTTTGCAATTTTTTTTTTATTGTGTCAGTCAAAGCTACTGGATTCCCAGAACTGTTTCTGCATTTTGCCTGTTGCAGTAAATTGGATTAAAATGTATGAAGGCAGCCTTGTGTCCTGTGTTTAAATAAAAAAAGGAAAACCTCATGCACCCTTTGTAAAGGTCTTAGGAATCTGTGGATCACATTTTGAGAGCCACTGTTGTGTAGAAACTAAAAACTTACCCTTTCCAGGGACCTTTACCCTTAATACATTCTAGTTTTCTTTAGGTGTTAATCTCCATATCACTAAATAATGTGCCTCTTTTACTGTTTCTTAATTTATCAGTTGTATGCAGTTATATTTTTATTTCCTGCAATCATTGTTTAAAATTTAATGCTTATCCTCTCTTGTTTCTCATTTGTCTTTTTCCAAAATTCAGTGGTAGGGTCTTTGTTTCCTCAGATAATACATTCCATTTCTGACCCATCAGAGATTAAACAGTATGTCAGTTTTCTCTAAGAATCTTTAAATGCTTGTGCTTTTTTTCTTTCCACACCCTCATCTCTCATGTTATAGTTTTACTTATGATAACATTTATGTTATGTTCTGCAGTCATAGTTTATCTTTTGTAATTTAGGTTGATGCCAAAACTTTAAAGCAAAAACTCTTCTATTATGATTGTGTAAAAATTATTCACTGAGGATCCAGGTACTATTCATTCCAATTGTGTGATTACAGTTCTAGTATGTTCATTTTTACAATCCTGTACCACTTAACAAACTCTTCCTAGGCTGACGTTCAAATGGATTTTTCCTTTTTTACGCTGTACTAAGGCCCAATTGTGAACTCTTCTACTGGGATCATGCCTTTCTTGAGTAGTTCCATATTTCCTGAAGTCCTTCATTACTTTTTCTTTTTCTTTTTTTTTAACCTGCTGTCACTGTCTTGATTAT
>PVHX01023651.1:0-25297 GCA_004024805.1 Geosciurus inauris
GACACAAATCACAGGTCATTCAAGGAAATGCTTCCATGGTGAAACACTGTCAGACTCTTGCTTTGAACACAAAAGAAATTTAAAAACTATTCATAGTTGACCTCTTTAAGGTCAGAATTATTGAACCTTTATTGGCTAACAGTCTTCAGTCTTCAATAAAACTGTGATGTTCCAATGAAGGTGATAGAGATTCAGTACAACCAGATGTCAGTGAAAGTTATTTGAACTCAGTAAGGAAAGTAATGACGATTGTGGTGTTGGCAAGAGTTACAATGGTTATAAGTGGTATAAGATTAATATTTGGCTTTGTGTTTTGCAGCTAGGTATAGAGCATTTTCTGAGCACATTTGAGGAAGTAGAAGGAAGAGAGCCTGAAGGGAGATGCTAGGGGCAATGAGAGAGAGAGCTGGCAGGAACCATGTAGAAAGACCGGTTAATGCAACAAGCCCCCAAGTCATAAGAGAAAGAATAGTGGAAATATAGGAGTCGATGTGCTATCCTGCCTACATCAAGATTAGATCAAGTTGGTACATTGGGAAGAGATGGCAGGACAAAGGTATTTGAGTAAGCCAGAGAACAGATACAGTAGGAGTTAAAGATGGAAGAGAACTGGGGGAGTTGCTGGAAGAAAGTGAGATATAGGAAATTTAGACTTGAGAGCAGGAAGTGTTCTAAGTTATTATGAAAAGGGCCATCAAGGATGCTGCACCTGGGGGAAATTCAGATTTTGGTAAAGAGATAAAGGAAACATTCAGTGGAGAAGTTTTGAATGTGTCTTAATTTTAGGGAAAAGGATTTCACAGAGAACCTTCAAGAAAAGGAGACCGAGTTCAACTTGTGAAAAAATATATGGGATGGAACCCTAGTGTGAACATTTTGGGTTATAATGGTAAGACATGCAGCAGAGGTAACAGGGTTGGAGTCCCGGCTCCCTCATTTACTGGCTATAGGACTTATGACCTCCAACTACTGTGAGCATTTATTTTCCGAGTTTCTGGTTTTTCAGTAAAATAAAGATAATGACACTTTGAAACATTAGATAAACTGCATCCCTTTGGGTCCAATCAGAAGATAGAAACCGCCCAGTAGGTTAAATAAGGAAAAGTTAACATAAACAAGTACTAACTATAAATGAATGGTACCCAAAGGACAAGAGATAGGGGCTGAAGAAGGACAAATTTGGGAGGAGTCAGACCTCATTAGAGGAGGTATGGTTCAAGCACTGAATTGCAGAGGAATTTGCTGGTTAGCCAGGCTGGAGCTGCTCTGGAGCTGACAGACAAACTAAACAGGGGTAGCAAGCAGGGGTAGGGATGCAATTGGATGCTGGCTGCCACTGAGAATAGAAGATCTTCACAGTATGTGGGGCTTACAGAAAGAATAACATCTATGTGTGACCCTGCAGACTTCAGTCTCCCTGGGAAGGCTTGATGAATGAGTCCACCAAGGAGCAGCGTGCAGGCCACTCCCGCTGGAACTTGCTGAGGGAGTCAGGCAGGTGCCTGGCTGGGGTGGAGCTCTGGTTTCCATGTTGAGAGGGTGGCCAAAACCTGAGGTGGCAAGGTTGATGTGCATTCTAAGCCTGTAGCCCAGGCTGGAAATGGACAGAAACTCCCTAGCAATTCCTTATCCCCAGACTGCCATTTCTCATTGATCACTCTGCTCCTCCCGTCATTAGCAGAATGCCCACTTGCGCCTTTCCCCAGTTCTCCTTCTGTTTGTCATCAAAACTCAGCAGCATAATCAACGTCCCCCACCCATACACACCCCAGGACTCTCCCTGGGGATGCTGTCACATGCTCTGCTGCTCTCCTGAGGGAGGTTCCCTATCCACACTTCTGCAGTCCTTCCTTTTCCTCCCTCTCCCGCCACCAGGACTCCTAAAGCTACTCCCACACAGGAAGCTATCACCCCTAAAACTGCACCACTTCTCCCACCAGGATCTCCCTGAATTTAGCACAAAGTGTGCCATTTGAGGACTTTCCGGACCTGGCCTCTGCCTAACTCGCAAATTGGTCTCTCTTCTCCTGCTCACTCTGTCATGACCACTCGAACCTTCCTCCTGTTCACCAGGCCAGGCAAGTCCTTTCCTTGAGGCCTCTGAACCTCGCTTACCCTTGACTGAAATTCCCTCCTCCTGGCTCTTTCCTTGGCCAAAGCCTACTCATCTAGAGGTTATCAGCTAAATCGTAATCCCCAGCCCTTATTTGTCTACTCTTGGTGGGTAGGTTTCTGTCCTCCATTTTCTCTATCACAGAAAGCTGTTTGTTTCCTTCAGAATTCTGCAACTTCATTTTTTAGTAATTGACCTTGATTCCTATATCAAGATTTTGTTCTGCTGGTAGAAATAATATTAATTTTCTTGGGTTTACCCTCTGTTATTAGTCAACTCAGGCTACTGTAACAAAACACCATAATTGGCTGGCTTAAAGAACAGAAATTTATTTTCTGGAAGCTGAAAGTCTGAGGTCAGAGTGCTAGTATGGTCAAGTTCTGGTGAGGGTTCTCTTCCTGGCTTGTTGATGGTCACATTCTCACTGTGTCCCCATGTGACAGGGAAAGAGAAAGAAAGAAAAAGAGTTCTTTGGTATCTCTTCTTATAAGGACACAGATCCTATCAGATTAGGGCTCCACCCTTATGATTTCATTTAACCTTAATTATGTCCTTAGTCCAGATCCAGTCCCATGGGGTGTGAAAGCTTCACCATATGAATTTAGCGGGGAGATAGTTCAGTCTACAGCATCCTCCTTCTCTCCCCTGACTCCAAGCCCTGGAGAACTTATCAAGTGCTGAGGTACACAGTGTTCTATGGGAGTGGAATGATGAACCTGGCCCTCTGTGTCTGCCACCTGTGGAGAGAACCTCATTCCAACGAGATCATCAGTTCTCATCAGCCATTGCTGCATCTTCTTGGGTTGCAGAATTAAAATTTCATGACTATAAATTTCGCCAGACCTTTCCCATTGGTCTTCGAAGTTCTGGAACTATGCATGCCTGCCTACTGCCATGTAACTTTGTTACTTCTCCATAGAGAAACATACTTCCTAACCCTTTGCCATCAGCCTTGATCACATGACTTGCTTGGGATGTGTGCTGTCATTTCTGAGAAGCTTTAACAGTCATCACAGGCTTTGTTCATTATTTCTTCCCCTCTGTCTTACAGTAGCATGTTCCATATAAGGGCTCCTCCTTTAGGGTGGATCTGATACTGCAGAGAGCTACAACCAACCTACAACTAACACGGAACCAGAGACTATTGAGCTGTTTGTTATTGCACCACATGGTAGCAAATTAATCAACACAGCCATGTTGGTTTCATGAACATCTGTTCCACTAACCCAGTAATATGTTTGTTCAAATGCACAAAGTGGGTTGTGTGTATTATACATACTCTCTCTTTCTTCAGCATTGGACATGCTACCCTGATCTTTTTCTGGGTCCTGGTTCACCTGGCCACCCTACCACGTCCCATAACCTTATGAAAAGCCCCCTTAATGTCCTTATTCCTCAAGCTGTAGACCGCAGGGTTGAGCAGAGCTGTGAAGACATTGTATAAGAGTGAGATTTGCTTGTCTTGCTCTGAAGAGTAGCTGGAATTGGGCCTCGTGTAGATGTAAGTGACTGGAGCATAGAAGAGTGTGACCACAGTCAGGTGGGAGGCACAGGTGGAAAAAGCCTTGCAGCGGCCTTGGGTGGACTTGATCTTGAGAATGGCCAGGACAATACGAATATAAGAAGCCAGAATGAGGGAGAGTGGGGTGACAACCACGAAGACACTGATGATCAGATCCACCATCTCAATGAGGTGGGTATCCATGCAAGCCAATTTCCGTACTGAGGGCCCTTCACAGAAGTAGTGGTTGATCATATTAGGCCCACAATATGGAAGCCTCATGGTGAGGAAGGTATGGATTAGAGAGAAGAGGAAACCACAGGCCCATGTCCCAGCTGCCAACTGTGTACACAGTCTCCAGTTGAGGATGATGGTATAACGCAGAGGATAGCAAATGGCCACATATCGATCATAAGCCATAACTACAAAGAAGATGCACTCAGTCAAGCCCAGGGCACAAAACATATACATCTGCAGGCAACAGCCAGCAAAGGAGATGGTCCGAGAGTGAGCCAGAAGATGCACCAACATCTGGGGCACAGTGGTGGTAATGTAGCTCATATCCAGCACTGAGAGGACACAGAGGAAGAAGTACATGGGAGTGTGGAGATATGTGTCCAGGCAGATCAGGGTAATGATGAGCCCATTGCCCAGCACTGAGCTTAGGTAGAGGAGAAGGAAGGCAAAAAAAAGGATCCTATTGGACATGGGGTCACTGGAGAAGCCAAGCAGGACAAATTCAGAAACCCAACTTTGGTTTTTCTCAGGAAGCATCCACATGGTGGGGCCTATAAGAAAATCACATTCATCTACATGTCATCTAAAGTATGGTAGCTCACAAGAATGCCAGCTATAGAAGAAAACATCTAAGATTTTAATTCTACCCCCTAATGCTCAGTTTCTGAGTAATCTTGAGCAAGTTGCTTAACCTCTAGGAGCCTCAGGCTATTCACCTATAAGATGTGGCTAATAAATTTACCTCTCGTGACTTTTGCTAGGAGTAGAGACAATGTATATGAAGCTACTAATGATGCCTTATGACACTGAATAACACAAAAAATGCTCATATGCAATCTTACACTCTCATTCCCCATCCCTAAGTACACATCGGTCACTCATGTCTAACAAACCAGTTTGCACAAGGTCAGTCTCAGCTCCCAGACTTCTTAAAGAAGAAGTTTCTCTATGCCTTGGAGAACATGTCAGGGTATGAAGAAGCAAGCCCCTCCTCTTCATACCCTGTAAACCTTGCTCCTTGGCCAGCTGGCACAATGTGAGGCTCTGGAAATAACAGGCTCTGGAGGGCACTAACTGCAATAGCAGCAGGAAGGTACTTCTGCTGTTGGCTTGGGTCCTCTATCCTTATTCAGCTTGAGAGCTGGTGGAGTGGCAAGTGGAAGGACTAGCAGCACTCACCTCAACCGACCTCAGTGGACCAACTCCAGGCAGGCACTTGGACCACACTCACCCCACCCAGTAGCTGCACTCTTAGCAGCTCCAGCAGCTGCTTTCCTGGCCGTGCTCTAGGGACACAGTTGCCTCACCTGGCAGCCACTTCTACAAACTAGCCCTAACACATCCAGAAATGCTCTCCCCACCCCGTGGCCCCTGCTCTGCAAACTCTGGCCAATGTCCACTGGAAGGTCATGTATTCATGTGAGCAAGTCACATCAATCTGAATCTTAGATATTTCTTTGTTTCTTTTCTTTTCTGCCCCTCCCCCACCTTTTTTAGTCAGAGGAAGGGAAAGTAGAGAGGTACTTCCTTAATTTTTTAAAAATTTCTTCTTTTTATATATACATGACAGTAGAGTGTATTTTGACATATAACTTCCCATTCTGGTGGTTGAACATGATATGGAGTTACACTGGCGTGTATTCATATATGAGCATAGGAAAGTTATGTCCAATTCATTATACTGTCTTTCCTATTCCCATCACTTCATTACCCTTTGTCTAATCCAATGAACTTCCATTCTTTCCTCTCCTGCCTCACCACTTACTGTGTATTAGCATCCACATATCAGAGAGAATATTCAGCTTTTCGTTTTGGGGGACAGTAGTATATATTCACAATGCAATATTACTCAACTATAAAGAAGAATGAGGGAGACCAACCCAGGTCCTACGCGAAGAGGAGGAGGAGGAGACTAACCCCAGCCCAACACACAGAGGAGGAGACCAATTGCACTGGGGGCACCCATCTACCAATGAGCATCTGTCTCAGCCTACTTCTGTCTAGAGACAGCAGCCAGGACAAGGAAGATCATCCGTGAGGTCCCTGCAGGCCCAGTTACTTCAAAGGTGAGGTATTGGTAACCTGCAGGGACACTACAAGATTATAGGGTAGACACTATAACATGTCAGATCAGCATTGCTTGAGAGGAAGACACATGAACAACATGAAAAAACAAGGGAAGAAAATGCTCCAATCAAATCAAGATGCTACAATAATAGAATCCATTGACAGCACAGTCGATGAAATGTCAGAAGGCATTCAGAACATACATAATGAAAATTATTTGTGAAGCACAGAATAATATAAGAGAGCAATTACAGGCAATAATCAATCAATCCAAAAAAGAGATTAGAGAGCAAATACAGGCAACAATTGATCATTCCAACAAAGATTAGAGACCAAATATAAGCAACCATTGATCATCACAACAGAGAGATAAGAGAGCAAATACAGGTAGAAAAATATTACTTCAAGAAAGAGATAGAGACTCTGAAAAAAAGAAACAATAAACATAAACCAAACAAAAAATACAATCGAAAGAATCACCAACAGACTAGATCACTTGGAAGACAGAACCTCAGAAAATGAAGACAAAATATACAATCTCAAAAAATAAATTTGACCACACAGTGAAGATGGTAAGAAACCATGAATAGAACATCCAAGAATTATGGGATAGCATCAAAAGACCAATCTAAGATTTATTGGGATAGAGGAAGGCACAGAGATACAAATGAAAGGAATGCACAATCACTTCAATGAAATAATATCAGAAAATTTCCCAAACCCTAGAAAAAGTAGGGATAGTAGAAACATACCTCAACATTGTAAAAATAATCTTTGCTAAGCCCAAGTCAAACATCATCCTAAATGGAGAAAAATTGGAAGCATTCCCACTAAAAACTGGAACAAGACAGGGATGTCCTCTTTTACCACTTCTATTCAACATAGTCCTTGAAACTCCAGCTAGAGCAATTAGACAGATGAAAGAAATTAAAGGGATATGAATAAGAAAAGAAGAACACAAACTATCATTATTTGCCAGCAATATGATTCTATACTTAGAGGATCAAAAATTTCCCCAGAAAACTTCTACAAATAATAAATAAATTCAACAAAATAGCAAGATACAAAATCAATACCAATAAATTAAATGCATTCCTATACATTAGTGATGAATCCTCTGAAAGAGAAATTAAGAAAACTACCCCATTCACAATAGCCTCAAAAAAATAAAATACTTGGGAATCAATTTAACAAAAGAGGTGAAAGACCTATATGATGAAAACTACAGAACACTAAAGAAAGAAATTGAATAAAACCTTAGAAGATGGAAAGATCTCTCATGCTCTTGGATAGGCAGAATCAATATTGTCAAAATGGCCATACTACCCAAAGCACTATACAGATTCAAGGTAATTCCAATTAAAATCCCAATGTCATTCCTTATAGAAATAGAAAAATCAATCATGAAATTCATTTGGAAAAATAAGATACCCAGAATAGCCAAAGCAATCCTTAACAAAAAAAGTGAAGGAGAAGGCATCACAATACCAGATCTTAAACAATACTACAAAGCTATCGTAACAAAAATGTACAAAATTGAAGACACAGAGACAAAATCACATAAATGCAGTTATCTCACACTAGAACAAGGCACCAGAAACATACATTGGAGAAAAGATAGCCTCTTCAACAAATGGTGCTGGGAAAACTGGAAATCCATATGCAGCAAATGAAAACAAAAACCTATATGCAGCAAATGAAAACAAAAATGAATCAATAAATGGGATGGATTCAAACTAAAAAGCTTCCTCTCAGCAAAAGAAACAATCAATGAGGTGAGCAGAGAGCCTACAGAATGGGAGCAAATTTTTTCCACACACATATCAGATAGAGCACTGATCTCCAGGACACATAAAGAACTCAAAAAACTTAATACCAAAAAACAAACAACCCCATCAATAAATGGGCTAAGGAACTCAACAGACACTTCTCAAAAGAAAATACACAATCAATAAACAAATATATGAAAAAATGTTCAATATCTCTAGCCATTAGAGAAATGCAAACCAAAACTACTCTAAGATTTCATCTCACTCCAGTCATAATGGGACTTATCAAGAATACAAACAACAAGTGTTGGCAAGGATGTGGAGGAAAAGGTACACTCATACATTGCTGGTGGGACTGCAAATTGGTGCAACCAATCTGGAAAGCAGTATGGAGATTCCTTAGAAAACTTGGAATGGAACCACCATTTGATCCAGCTATCCCTCTCCTCAGTCTATACTCAAAGGACTTAAAAACAACACACTACAGTGACACAGCCACATCAATGTTTACAGCAGCTCAATTCACAATAGCTAAACTGTGGAACCAACCTAGATGCCCTTCAGTAGATGAATGGATAAAGAAACTGTGGTATATATACACGATGCAATATTACTCAGCATTAAAAGAGAATAAAATTATGGCATTTGCAGGTAAATGGATAGAATTGGAGAATATCATGCTAAGTGAAGTAAGACAATTCCAAAAATCCAAAGGCCAAATGTTCTCTCTGGAAAGTGGATGCTGATCCATAATGGGAGAGGGGCATGGGAAGAATGGAGGAACTTTGGTAAAATGGGAGGGAGACCATGGGAGGGGACATGGGGTCAGAAAAGTTGGTGGAATAAGATGGACATCATTACTCTAGGTACATGTGTTAGTGCACATATGGTGTGACTCTACATTGTATACAACCAGAGAAGTGAAAAGCTGTGCTCCATTTGTGTACAATGAATCAAAATGCATTCTGCTGTCATGTATGCCTAATTAGAATAAATAAATTTTAAAAAGAAAAGAAAAGAAAAAAAGAACTGCTTTTTTCCCAGTGCTGAGGAACAAGCCCAGGGCCTTGTCCACACTGGGAGGAATCATCCTTTAATACAAGGACATAAACACACTAGAGGACTGAAGGGAAGAAAATATACCATGAGAATACCAACCAAAAGAAATATTAGCTTCATGAAACCTTTACCAAATTTGACCATATACTGCATCATAAATATAAGCTCTAAAAAATACAAATGATGGAAATCCCTTGGAGAATATTCTCTGATAACAATGAAATTAGCTAGAAATCTCTATTATATATAATTATCATACACTAATAAAAATTTGAGAAAAATAAATAAATAAAACTTTTCTAAAAAGGAAAATCCCCTGGTAGTTTAAGTGGTGAATTTGTCCAATATTTAAGAGAAAGAAAAATGCTACTCACAACAAACTTTCCCCCCTCCAAAATTTTTTAAGTGAAAATAGCTCATTCTATGAGACAAGCACAAGCTTGATGTCATAAAATAACAAGAATATCACAAGAAAGAAAACTTAACCAGTCAATCTCTCTCATGAACATTATTGCAGAACTACTAAACAAAGTATCATCAAAGTAATCTCTGCAAAATATGAAAAGGATATATCACACTCAGATTAGGTTTCTTACATGAGTTCAAAATTGGTTTAGCACTCAATAATCAAATAATATAATTCACCATATAATAGAAGGAGAAAAATTATACAACTATCTCAACAGATAATGCAGAAAAAGCAACTAACAAAATTCAACAATCACTTATGATTTAAACCTCTTAACAAACTAGAAAAACCTCTTAAGGTGATAATAGTTATCTCCAGTAAAAGAAGAAAAAAATACTACATCAATGTCATGCCTAATGGCAAAATATTAACAACTTACTCCCTGATATTGGGAGTGAAACCATGTTTCCTGTTACCTGCTCTGCACCATTGTCCTGGTGGTCTTAGCCAGTGAAATAAGTCATTCCAAAGAAAGAAAAGGCCAAGCAATTGGAAAGGAAGAAATAAAGCTGTCAGTATCTGCAGACTACATGACTGGGTAGGTAACAAAATCTTAAAAAATCCAAATTAATACACAAGTGCACACAACACACAAACCATAATAATGTATAATAACATTTTTTTAAATAAAATAATAGAAATAAATCTAATGAAATATACACACACACACACACACACACTATTTAGAGAAATCATTGAAGACCTAAGTAAGTGGAGGGATATGCCATGTGCAGGGGTTGAACGCAAGGATGCAAGGTGACATAGATTCAATATCATTCTAGTCAAAATCCCAGACCTTTTGTTTTGGCTGTTTGCAGAAATTGACACTCTGGTCATACAATTTATCTAAAAATTTTGAAGAAGGAAAAACAAAAGCAAAGTTGGAGAGATTACTAGATATCAAGGATTACTAAAAAACTATAATAATTAAGCAAGCACAAAGTGAGTACAAGAATAAATAAATAGATCAGTGCAACAAAACACACTCCAACAGACCCCGGCATATACACTCACCTTATAATGACAAAGTTGAGCTTACAATGCAGTGAGGAAAAAAGATGGTCTTTTCTGTAAATGTTGCTGGACCGTGTAGATATTCATACAAGTAAAAAGATGTTTGTTTACTCCTACCTCACACTGCACACAAAAATCAATTCCAGGCACACTGTAGATTTAAGAGATAAACTTTTAGAATCAAACACAAGAAAATATCTTTATCCTCTTGGCATAAGCAAAGATTTCTTAAACAGAACACAAAGAAGTGATAGCCACAGAGAGAAAAGTGATAAACCAGAATGATTAAAGAGAAGCACTCAAAAGATTTATATTCAGGGGCTGGGGATATAACTCAGTTGGTAGAGTGCCTGCCTTGCATGCACAAGGCCCTGGGTTCAATCCTCTGCACCACCAAAAAAAAAAAAAAGGATTTATATTCAGTATGAATTTATATTTATATTCAGTATGATTTATATTCAGTATGAAGAACTCCTACAAATCAACAAGAAAACAAACTACCCAATGGAAAAATGGGCAAAAGATTTTACAAGACAGTTCAGAAATGAGGCTATCAAAATAACCCTTAATTAAGTGAAAAGTTTCAACAAGACTTAGCCGAGAATTACAGACGAAGACACGGTGTGACCCCATTACACACGCATCAGAATGGCTGCAGTGAAAACGCCTCGTGTGCCAGGTGCTTTGGTGCACGCCTGTCATCCCAGAGACTCAGGAGGATGAGGCATGAGGATCACAAGTTTTAAGGCCACCTGGGCAAGTTAGGAAAACCCTGACTCAAAATTTAATAAAATAAAAATAAATGGGTCTGGGAACATAGATCAGTGGTAGAGGCCCTGTGTTCAACCCCCAGTGCAGGAAAAAAGAAATCCTAAATAAATTCAGCTTCAGAACTCGACTATCTCCCATCTCAGCTTCTTCCACACAGTCACATCTCCATGAAAGTCCTCCTGGTATCTTGCATGTCTCTATTCCTCTCCCACCTTCAGGCCCCTGCAGACATCCTCAGCATGGAGGAGGATCCCCACCTACAGCCCTGTCACCCACAAACAATCTGTGGCATGTCCGATCCTGTTCTCAATATCCAGGAAGCCTTCCCTGACCTGTCCTCCTCCCACTTCCAAACCCAGACTAGATACAGCCTTGATTTCTTGCCTACCCAAAATCCTAGAGGGTTCTGATATCAATTTTGAGACTTATCAACTTGGCAAAATTTTTTCCTCTCCTGTTTACTGAATTCCCAGATAACTGAGATGGAATAGCCATAATAACGATGGACATGTGGGAGAATTCACAATCTCCTTTTCAACAATAATTATGGCTAATAGTTCATGAGCGATTTTACACATGCCTGGCATTGTTACACTAACTTTAGCTCAACCTCACAACTCATTGAGAGAAGTATTTTACCTACATTTTATAGGTAAGAAAACTAAGGCATAAAGAGAACAAGTGATTTCTTCCGGATCACACAGCTGGTGTGGTGGAACTGGATTTGAATAGAGTCCATCTGACTTCAGAGGCTACTCTTAACCATTCCTTTTCCAACTTCCAGCAAACAGGCTGTTAAATGGAAGAAGTAAAGAATGTGAATTTTCCCCATCTGCACTTCAATTTGCACTTATTAAGATTTATCATAGTGTACTACAGAATTATAACGTATGTGGAATTCAGAGGAAGAGGTTAAGGTCACCATACAAGACAAGACCAGAAATGTTCTAGGACAAAAGGCCAAAATGATAGGTACAAACTATTTCTCAAGATCAAATTTCCTTCTGCTGCTCCTATACTTGACTGTGGGAAGCCATGGTGTTGTATCGAAAGGCAGAGGGAATCAATGGAATATCAACGCCCTTGTGTGGCTAAGTCTCTCAGCCTTACTCAAAGATCCATTAGCTCAGGACATTGTATGATTCATTTCCTTGTTTCTAATACCTAGAACACAGCTTGACATGGAGAAACTATCAGTAAAAATTTATTAAATGAATAAAGAAGAAGGGAGGAACTAGGAAAGAGAAATGAATAAAAGGGGATTGAGATGGGAGGTGGTGAGGAAAGAACACAGTGCAATGAGGGAAGGGGGCTAGAGGAGAGTTAGGATGGAGGCACAGAGAGGACCTGGGGATGGGTGGCCCAGCTACTTCTGACTTCTAGCCTCACAGGGTCCTGAGATCCCACCCACATCCCCAAGCCCAGAGACCATCTCACCCCTCACAAATCCACAGAAATGTGTCACAGAGTTGATATGATGCCCCTTACTCTTAAGAGAAAGAGATTAAACAGGAAAGCCTCTGGGCAACTGAGTCCAGGGAGCCAAGGTTCCAGGCAGCTGAGTCTCCAGAAAATCCCCAGGTTTCTGAGAGGGCAGGGGCTGAGCCCCACACCTTCTCTCCATGGTACAGCTCTCTGTATCTAGCCAGGCCAACCGTGACTCCTGAAAACCTTGCCCGGATGGGTTCTAGGATACAGATGAAGCTCCATTATCTCAGGCCCTTCCCAGTGGGGCAAGCTGTCAAGGTTTTATGGTACTGATTCCTTGGCTGGCTCTTCTGGGAGAACTGGGAAAGGGCCATCCCTGTCCCCCAGGGGGGATGCCAAGATGGAATTCCACAAATGTTGTCAACAAGAACCTTATAAGGAAGAGTCCCTTGGGTACAGAGCAAGAAGAGGCAACCTCCAAGGGGGAGAGGTAGTGACCTATTTCCTTTTCCAGCCTTCTTAGAGATATGAGCAGCTTGGTAGACATGTCAAAACCTGAAGTCTTCATTCTGATTCCTCTTTTACTGTCCAAACCCCTGAGCCCACACTTGTCAATAAAACCATGTTTGAGTCACATCTTTATTCCTTCCTTAGCTACCTTGGCAAATCAATGTCCTTCATTCTCCCAGCACAATACTATAGATAAGCTTCCCAGCCTCTATGATAAATAAGAGTTGACCATCTGAAAGGATAGAGGAACAAAAACTCACACAGATGTTGTAAACAAGCAAGGGTTTCCATCCTCATATCAGATAAAGTGGATTTCAAGCCAAAGTTAATCAGAAGGCAAAAAGAAGGACATTTCATACTGCTTAAGGGTATTATAAATCAGCAAGATTTATAATTATAAAATAAATCAAAATTATAAATAATAAATTAAACACATTCCTATATATCAGTGATGAATCCACTGAAAGAGAAATTAGGAAAACTATCCCATTCACAATAGCCTCAAAAAAAATTGGGGAATCAATCTAACAAAAGAGGTAAAAGACATCCACAATGAAAACTAAAGAATACTAAAGAAAGAAATTGAAGAAGACCTTAGAAGATGGAAAAGATCTCCCATGTTCTTGAATAGGCAGAATTAACATTGTCAAAATGGCCATACTACCAAAACTATTTTACAGATTTAAAGCAATTTCTATTAAAAGCCCAAAATCCTTCATAGAACTAGAAAAAGCAATCATGAAATTCATTTGGAAAAATAAGAGACCCAGAATAGCCAAAGCAATCCTCACAACACCAGACCTTAAACTATACTGCAGAGCAATAGTAACAAAAACAGCATGTTATTGGCACCAAAACAGACATGTAGACCAATGGTACAGAATAGAAAACATAGACAAATCCACATAAATATAGTTATCTCATACTAGACAAAGACACCAAAAATATATATTGGAGAAAAAATAGCCTCTTCAACAAATGTTGCTGGGAAAACTGGAAATTCATATGTAGCAAAATGAAATCAAACCCCTATTTCTCACCCTGCACCAAAATCAACTCAAATTGGATCAAATACTTACACACTAGAACAGAGACCTTGCACATACTAGAAGAAAGTAGGCCCAATCTTCGCCATGTTGGCTTAGGATCTGACTTCATTAACCAGACCCCTAAAGTGCAAGAAGTAAGATCAAGCATTAATAAATGGGTTGTGTGCATGCATGGAGGCAGAATCCTACCAAACTGCAGCCCCACATCTACAAACACTTGGCTCTCCTGGCCCACTTCCATCTAGAGACAACAGCCAGGAGCTGGAAGTTTATCACCAAGGTCCCTGCAGGCTTGATTACACCAGAAGTATCCCTGCTAGCCTACTTCTCTTGATTCCTCTTTCACTCCTCCTATGATCTAATACCTCTAAATCCTCATCTCCTACCTCATAAACCCCACAGCCTACACCCCACCTCCCAACCCCCACTCTCTCTTTGTTCACCATTAGCAACTGTAGACCTTATGCAAACCTACTTTTTATATTGTAGATATTGATCAAACACATCATTTCTGTTTATTGCAACAAAACTGTAATTGTCTAAATAAGAGTTATTTGGTTTAAGGCTACATATTGTTTGCACTGGGTGCTGTAAATATTGCCCTCCCCCTTAAAGAAAAGGTATTGGTAACCTGCAGGGACACTACAAGATTATAGTGTAGAAACTGTGATATCTCAGATCTACACTGCTAGAGAGAAAGACACACGAACAACATGAAAAAACAAGGGAAGAAAATGCCCCCCTAAAAACAAGATGCTACAATAATAGAATCCATAGACAGTATAGTAGATGAAATGTCAGAGAAGGAATTCAAAGTATACATAATTAAAATGATCTGCAAAGAATGATATATGAGAGCATATACAGGTAGAAAAAGAGTACTTTAAGAAAGAGACAGATTCTGAAAAAAAAAGCAAACAGAAATCCTTGAAATGAAGGAAACAGTAAACCAAATTAAAAATTCAATAGAAAGCATCACCAACAGACTAGAAAACTCTCAAGACAAAACCTCAGGCAATGAAGACAAAATATATAACCTTGAAAATAAAGTTGACCACACAGTGAAGATGGTAAGAAACCATGAGCAGAACATCCAAGAATTATGGGATAGCATCAAAAGACCAAATCTGAGAATTATTGGGATAGAAGAAGGCACATAGATACAAACTAAAGGAATGCACAATCTCTTCGATGAAATAATATCATAAAATTTCCCAAACATGAAGAATGAATTGGAAAATCAAATACAAGAGGCTTACAGGATACCAAATGTACAAAATTACAACATCAAGATCCACATCAAGACACATTATAATGAAAATGCCCACTATGCAGAATAAAGATAAAATTTTAAAAGCCACAAGAGAAAAGTTTCAGATTACATATACAGGAAACCAATTTGAATCTCAGCAGATTTTTCAACCAAGACCTTCAAAGCTAGGAGATTCTGGAACAACATACACTAAGCTCTAAAGGAAAATGGATGCCAACCAAGAATTTTATATCTAGCAAAATTAAGCTTCAGATTTGATGATGAAATAAAAACCTTCCATAACTTTTAACAAGTTAAAAGAATTTACAACAAGAAACCCTGCACTACAGAGCATTCTTGGCAAAATATCCCATGAGGAGGAAATAAAAAAATCAATGAAAATCAGCAAAGAGAGGAACTACATTAAAGGAAAAGTCAATCAAAGAGAAAACAAGTCAGGTTAAAAACCAAAAATAAACCAAAATGACTGGGAATACAAACCATATTTCAATAATAATCCTGAATGTTAATGGCATAAACTCATTAATTAAAATACATAGACTGACAGATTGGATTTAAAACAATACCCAACAATATTCTGTCTTCAAGAGAATCATCTCATAGAAAAAGACATCCACAGACTGAAGGTGAAAGGATGTGAAAAAACATATCACCCAAATGGACCATGTAAACAAGCAGGGGTTTCCATTCTCACATCAGATAAAGTGGACTTCAAACCAAAGAGTCAGAAGAGATGAAAGGAACCATATATCAACAAGACATAGAAATCATAAAGATCTATGCCTTGAACAATGGAGCATCCACATATACCAAACAAACCCTTCTCAAATTCAAGAATCAAATAGACCACAACACAATAATATTGGGTGACTTTAACACAACTCTCTCACCGCTAGATAGATCTTCCAAACAAAAACTAATCAAAGAAACTACAGAACTAGGGAACACCTGCTACCACACTGGAGAAGAACACATGTACCTGCACGTAGAATACCACACTATGATTCCCTGTCCACCAACATGAGGCCCCACCCAAACTGCCTCCATCTTGGGACACTGCAGCCACTGACATAGCCCTTCCCACATGGTAATCTACACAGTGGACAATGGACAGGTACAGCTGTCTGTTGCAGCAGCACATGCCACCACTGAGCAAGCCACCCAATGCCAGCACACAGCCTATTCTTCCAGCCCCACCTCTGAAAGCAGTTGCCTTCAGCTTGGAGCACCTCCACTGCCATCTGAGGGTACCTCTGCTGTTGCCCCCACCATCTTTAATTGGGAAAGCTTCCATTTAAGGACATCGACTGGGGCCCAGGATCCCAATATCAAGGTACCTACAGGCTTGACGTTACTGCTGACACCAACTAGAGACGTGGCCATTTCAATCAAAAGACAACAATCAAGACCTGGAAGATCATCACCAAGGTCTGTGTGGGACTGGTTGCACCAGAGGTATCCCTACTAAGTGCACTAACAGACACCATCCTGTTGCAGAGGCAACAGGGAGACTTGCATGTGGTCACCTCTCTCTCTCTCTCTCTCTCTCTCTCTTTTTTTCCCTAATAACAGCCAACTTTTTTTGATTCCTGTTTCACTCATCCTATAATCTAATACCTCTATATTCTCACATCTTACATCATAAACATCACACCCTAACACACACACACATACACACACACACATACACACCCTGCCACATTTTCTTTCTGTTCATCATTATAAACTGTAAAACCTTATGCAAAGCTACTAGAGGTATGATAGAATATAACCAAACTGATCATTTCTGTTTATAGTGACAAAACTATAAATGGCTAAATAGGAGTTATTTGGTTTAGGGCTGCATATTGGTTGTATTGGGTGCTGTAAACATTGATCTCCCCCTTAAAGGTGAGGTATTGGTAACCTGCAGGGACACTTCAAGATTACAGGGTGGAAACTGCAATACCTCAGATCTGCACTGCAAGAGAGGAAGACACATAGACAACATGAAAAAACAAGGGAGGAAAGTGCTCCAAACAAACCAAGATACTACAATAATAGAATCCATTGACAGCACAGTAGATGAAATGTCAGAGATGGAGTTGAAAGTATAAATAATTAAAATGATCTGCAAATTAAAAAATGACCTAAGTTACAAATACAGGAAAACACTGATCACTCCACAAAGAGATAAGAGAGCAAATACAGGCAACCATTGATCACACCAACAAAGAGATGAGAGAGCAAATACAGGTTGCAAAAGATTACTTCAAGAAAAAGAGATTCTGAAAACAATAAACAATAAACCAAATAAAAAACACAATAGAAAGAATCACCAACAAACTAGATGACTTGGAAGACAGAACCTCAGAAAATGAAGACAAAATATACAGTCTCAAAAAATAAATTTGACCACACAGTGAAGATGGTAAGAAACCATGAACAGAACATCCAAGAATTATGGGGTAGCATCAAAAGACCAAATCTAAAATTTATTGGGATAGAGGAAGGCACAGAGATACAAAGCAAAGGAATGCACAATCACTTCAATGAAAAAATATCAGAAAAATTCCCAAACACAAAGAATGAACTGGAAAACCAAATACAAAAGGCTTACAGGACACCAAATGTACAAAATTCCAAAAGTTATACACCAAGTGTGTCTACACCAAGACACATTATAATGGAAATACCTAGTATAAAGAACAAGGATAGAATTTTAAAGGCTGCAAGAATGAGAAATCAGATTACATGTAGGGGGAGACCAATTCAAATCTCAGCTGATTTCTCAACCCAGACCCTCAATGCCAGGAGACCCTGAAACAACATATACCAACCTCTGAAGGAAAATGGATGTCAACCAAGAATTTTATTTATTTTTAAAATTTTTTTTAGTTGTAGATGGAAGCAATGTCTTTATTTTATTTATTTATTTTTATGTGGTGCTGAGGATGGAACCCAGTGACTCACACATGCAAGGCAAGCACTCCACCACTGAGCTACAGCCCCAGCCCCAACCAAGAATATTACATCCAGCAAAATTAAGCTTCCAACTTGATGCTGAAATAAAAACCTTCCATGATAAACAAAAGTTAAAAGAATTTACAGGGGTTGAGGTTGTGGCTCAGTGGCAGAGTACTTGCCTCGCACGTGTGAGGCACTGGGTTCAATCCTCAGCACCACATAAAAATAAATAAACAAAATAAAGACACTGTGTCCATGTATAACTAAAATATATTTTTTTAAAAAAAGAATTTACAGTGAGAAAGCCTGCACTACAGAACATTCTTGGCAAAATATTCCAAGGAGGAAATGAATAACAATAAAAGTTTTCAAAGGAGCTGGGCACTGTGGCACACGCCTGTAATCTTAGCACTTTTGGAGGCTGAGACAGGATAATTGTGAGTTCAAAGCCAGGCTCAGCAACTGTAAGGCACTAAGCAACTCAGTGAGACCCTGTCTCTACATAAAACACAAAATAGGGCTGGGGATGTGGCTCAGGGGTCAAGTACCCCTGAATTCAATCCCCAGTACCAAAAAAAAATCTTCAAAGGGAGGAACTACACTAAAGGTAAGGCCAATCAAAGAAGAAACCAAGTCAGGTTAAAAACCAAAAATAAACCCAAATGACCAGAAATATAAATCATATTTCAATAATAACCCTGAATGTTAATGGCCTAAACTCATCAATTAAAAGACACTGACTGACAGATTGGATTTTAAAAATAGACCCAAAAATATTCTGCTTTCAAGAGACTCATCTCACAGGGAAAGACATCCACAGACTGAAGGTGAAAGGATGGAAAAAAACATATCCCTCATATGGACCATATAAACAAGCAGGGGTTTCCATTCTCACACCAGATAAAGTGGACTTCAAACCAAAGTTAGTGAAAGGGGACAAAGAAGGACATTTCATACTACTTGAGGGAATCATACATCAGCAAGACATAACAATTATAAATATCTATGCCCCAAGCAAAGGGGCATCTATGTACATCAAATAAACCCTTCTCAATTTCAAGAATCAACCAGACTACAACACAATAATACTGGGTGCCTTTAACATATCTCTCTCATCACTGGACAGATCATCCAAACCAAAACTAAAGAAGAAACTATAGAACTCAATAAAACAATTAATAATTTAGAATTAACATATATAGAATATTCCATCATCAATGAATGAATGTAGTTTTCTCTTTGCAATACATGGATCCTTCTCCAAAATGAACCATATGTTATGTCACAAAGCAAGTCTTAGCAAATACAAAAAAATAGAGATACTACCCTGTCACAAAGCAAGTCTTAGCAAATACAAAAAAATAGAGATAATACCCATACTGACCATAATGGAATGAAATTAGAAATCAATGATAAAATAAAATAGAAGCTACTCCAAGACCTGGAGACTAAGCAATACACTATTGAATGACACATGAATAACAGAAGACATCAGGGGGAAGATTAAAAAATTCTTAGCAATAAATGAGAGGGCTGGGGATATAGTTCAGTTGGTAGAGTACTGGCCTTACATGCACAAAGTTCTGGGTTTAACCCCCAGCACCACAAAAAAAGAAAAAAGAGGTAAATGAGAACTCAGATACAACATCTCAAAATCTCTGGGACACTATAAAGGCTGTGTTAAAAGGAAAGTTCCTTGCATTAAGCTCATATATTAAAAGAAGTAAAAGTCAACAAATAAATGACCTGGCATTATATCTCAAAGCCCCAGAAAAATAACAAACCAACTCTAAAAGTAGTAGAAGACAGGAAACAATTCAAATAAGGGCTGAAACCAATGAAATTGAAACAAAGACAACAATTCAAAAATTGACCAAAAAAAAGTTGGGTCTTTGAAAAAATAAATAAAATCTATAAACCTCTAGCTACTCCAATGAAAAGGAGAGAGAAAACTCAAATTACTAAAATTTGAGATGAAAAAGGAAATATCATGACAGACACTATTGAAATACAGAAGATAATTAGAAACTATTTTGAAACTCTATACTCCAGTAAAATAGAAAATCCCAAAGACATCGACAAATTTCTAGAGGCATATGATCTGCCCAAACTGAGCCAGGAGGACATACACAACTTAAACAGGTCAATTTCAAGCAAGGAAATAGAATGAAGAAAAGCCCAGGACTAGACGGATTCTTAGCCAAGTTCTACAAGACCTTCAGAGAATAATTAATACTCCTCAAATTATTGCATGAAATAAGAAAGCAGGGAGCCCTTAAAAGCTCATTCTATGAAACTACTATCATCCTAATACCAAAACCAGACAGAGACACAATAAGGAAAGAAAACTTCAGAACAATATCCCTGATGAACATCAATGCAAAAATTCTTAATAAAATCTTGGCAAATCACATACAAAAACATATTAAAAAGACAGTGCACCACAATCAAGTGAGGTTCATCCCAGGGATGCAATATTGGTTCAACATATGAAAATCAACAAACGTAATTCATCACATCAATAGACTTAAAAAGACAAGAATCATATGATTGTCTCCATAGATTCATAAAAAGCAGTTGCCAAAATATAGCACCTCTTCATGTTCAAAACATTAGAAAAACTAGGGATAGTAGGAACATACCTCAACATTGTAAAAGCAATGTATGTTAAGACCATGCCAACATCATTCTAAACAGAGAAAAATTGAAGGCATTCCCTCTAAAAATTGTAGCAAGTTAGGGATTCCTTCTTTCACTATTTCTATTCAACAGAATCCTTGAAACTCTAGCTAGAGCAATCAGACAAAAGAAATTAAAGGGATACAGATAGAAAAATTAGAATTCAAAATATCACTATTTGCCAATGACATGATTCTATATTTAGAAGATCCAAAAATTCCACCAGAAAACTTCTAGAGCTAATTATGAATTCAACAAAGTAGCAGAATATAAAATCAATACCCATAAATCAAATGCATTTCTATACATCAGTGATGAATCCTCTGAAAAAGAAATTGGGAAAACCATCCCATTCACAATAGCCTCAAGCCTCAAAAAAGTAAAATACTTGGAAATCAATTTAACAAAAGAAGTGAAAGACCTCCACAATGAAAACTAAGGGACACTAAAGAAAGAAATTAAAGAAGACCTTAGAAGAGGGAAAGATCTCCCATGCTCTTGGATAGGCAGAATCAATATTGTCAAAATGGCCATACTACCCAAAGTGCTATACAGATTAAATAAAAATTCCAATTAAAATCCCAATGACACTTGTGATAGAAGTAGAAAAAGCAATCATGAAATTCATTTGGAAAAATAAGATACCCAGAATAGCCAAAGCAATCCTCAGCAAGAAGAGTGAAATAGGAGGCACCATAATAACAGATCTTAAACTATACTACAGAGCAATAGTAACAAAAACAGCATGGTATTTGTACCAAAATAGACATGTAGACCAATGATACAAAATAGAAGACACAAAGACAAACCAACTTAAATACAGTTATGTCATGCTAGCAAAGGTGCCAAAAACATGCATTGGAAAAAAGATAGCCTATTCAACAAATGGTACTGGGAAAACTGGAAATCCATATGTAGCAAAATGAAATTGATTTGGCCAAGATCATGCAGCTAGACCATGCTAAAGCCAACACTGGAACCTGGGAGTTTACCTCTTCGGCTTGAATCTGTAACATCATGTGCTTAAGTGCCTGAGTCTAAAGGAATGGCTGCACGCAACTCCAACTCAAATCCCTTCTGCTGTCCTGAGAGCTGGTCATGATCACCAGTGGGGATGGGACCAGCCCAGGGGTAAGCATGAGAAAGAAGACAGACTCCAGAGGCTTAATTCTGAACCAGGCAGGCCTCAAGGAGAACATGGTGGGCTAGTGAGAAGAGGGAAGCTAGGAGCTGCAGCAGCCCTAACAACCTGGGACTCCCTAATTGGTCCCAGACTCAGCATGCCTCTGGGAAGGGACCCGATGAGTACTTAGTTAATTTGGTAAGTACTCCAGAGAGCTTTATGGATTTGTGTCTGGAGAGGGAAGCAGAAGGCCATATTAGGAGGTGGTGATGATGCTAATGATAGAGAGCACCTTAATGGTCCCTTGGAAGGGCCTTATGGAACTTTACAGATTGCAAAGCACTTTCGCATTATCTTCGCACTGGGTCCTCCCAGCACTCTGGAAAGAGGAATCATGGTCCCCATTTTACAGGTGACAGTGGTAGCAACAACGATGACAGATACTGAGCACTCATGGGCCAAGCCTGAGGAAGTCAATGACACAGGTTTAGACCTCTTTGCCACTCTCTGAGCCTGAAGAGGCCTTTCAAGTCTAAGTACCCAGCTCCCTACTCTTTTACAGCCACAGAAATGAAGCCGATAAAAGTAATTCTGAACCAGCTGGGTTAGTGTAGGAGATCAGAACCTAGCCGTCTGGTCTCCCTGCCCGCCGCCCTTTCCATTGCCCCCGATTTCCCTCTTCTGCTTTGTTCTGTGGGAAGTTATAAAGACAAGTATCCAACTGCCCAGCAATAATCAGCCCATCCCCGGGATCTGACCCTGCGGCCCTCAGTTCCTTGGGTCCTGGTGTCCTGTCCTCCTTCCCCAAGGCCGGAAATCTTGTGTGAGCTAAGAGACACACATGGTTCAGACAAGCTAAGAAGATAGTCATCACAAGGATAATAGGAACAGCAAAACACCGTGGTGGCCGCTGCCGCCTCCGCAGCACATTCCGCGCGGTTACCGCCGCCTGCCCCACAGTTGTCCTGGTTGGAGCTGCGGTCGCGCTGGAGTTGGGGCGAGGAGAGCAGAAGGCCATGGCAGAGGCAGGTGAGAGGCAGCCCGAGGGCACAGCAGCTCGGGGCCGAGTAGGTGCACCGCGGTGGATGGGGCAGATCCCACGGGCCCGGGGAGGGGGAAGGAGTCACCAGCGACCAACGGCTCAAGAATTTCAGGAACAAAAACGGCTACTTGGAGGAGTCCACTTCTCGGTTGGGGAAAAAACACCCTCGACGTGAGAGGCCATCCAGGTGAGGCTAAGAGCGCCTGCCCTCGGGTGGCCTGTCGTACGCTGCATACAGCTGATGGAAGACACCACTTGCCGTGTGCCCTCTTCCAGCACACCATTCCAGCTCCTCCAAAATATGGCCATGCTAACTTTCTGGGAACACAAAAGAATCAAATGAAGTAAATACTATGAGAAGTCAACGAAATGAAGTTGTAGTTAGGGAAGAAGAAAAGAGATGAACATCTCTTAAAGAGAAGGAACGTACCACATGGAGATATCCGTGAAGACTGATCCAAACGGCCATGGTGGCGTGCAGACTCTCTCTCTAGAAGCTGTTGTTCAAAGTGCTTCAAGGAATGCAATTAAGTGTTCAGTGATGGAAATCCGCCAATTGATGGCTTAATAAAATCTGGAATTTTGCCTATTGCAGTCCACTCTTGAAGGAGGTGACAATCCTCCTTTACAGTTTGAAGCTACATGGGCTTTGACAAACACTGGAACCTCTGAACAAACTCAAGCCTTGGTTCAGTCCAGTACTGTGCCACTTTTCCTGAGGCTTCTCTGTTCGTCTCACTAGAATGTCTGTGAGAAAACTATATGGACATTGGGAAATACCATAGGTGATGGGGCCCAGTGTAGAGATCATGTCATAAATCTTGGAGATGCGAAAACTTTACTTACATTCAGAAGTCCATCTGTTCCTATAACATTCTTAAGAAATGTTACTTGGGTTACAGTCAGTTTATGTCATCACAAAGACCCGTCACCCCCAGAGGAAACCATTTAGGAGATTCTTGCAGACCTTTGCATTTTAAATCATCACACAGACATAAATATATTGGTAGATATAATTTGGGCGCTCTCTTACTTCATGGACACTGGCAACCAAAAGATACAGATGGTAACAGACTCTGGAATAGTTCCTCATTTTGTTCTTCTATTCAGCCAACAGGAAGTTAAAGTTCAGTTAAAGTTGAAGCTGTGGGCAACATTGTTATAGAAACTAATGAGCAAACACAAGTAACTTTGGTTTTTTGTTTGTTTTTTAGAGCTTCGTAGTTGTACCTAGTAGTTCTCTTCATCCTAACAAACTCATACATGGGTGGAAATCTATCAGTTCACAATCCTCCATTTTCCCTCTCCTTTTTCTCTCTCATTCTCCCATTCTCCTTCCTCTATTCTACTTGACTTCCTTTCACTCATCTATTAATTTATATTTAATTGGTTCTTTATGTTATCCTATCTTCCCTCCCATTTTCCTTTATTTTACTCTAACTTCCACATATGAGAGAAAACATTCAACGATTGGGTTTTTTAGTTTGATTTATTTCACTTAGCATGGTATTTTTCTATTTTAATCTGTTCACCTACAAATGCCATAATTTCATTTTCTTATACATATATATATATATATATATCACAATTCCTTAATCCATTCATCTATTAATGGGCATTTGGGTTGATTCCATAATTTAGCTATTGAAACACAAGTAGTTTTGAACTGTGATGCTCTGTCACACTTCCTGGCACTTTCGACATATCCCAAGGAGAAAATAAAGCAATATGGTTCCTCTCTAACATCACTGCAGGAAATCAAGAGCAGTAACTAATGCCAATCTTGTATCAATGATAATGCATATTTTGGATAAGGGGGATTTGATTATTCAGAAAAAAAGCTTCTTGAGCCTTGAGTAACTTAATAGTTAGTGGAAGAAAAGATCAAGTGGCCTACCTTATCCAGCAAAATGTGATCCCACCTTTTTGCAACTTGCTAACTATAAAAGATGCACAAATTGTGCATGTAGTATCTGATAGACTAAGTAATATATTTAAACTGGCTGAAGATGATGCAGAAAGCATAGCCAATCTTGTAGAAAAATGCAGATGGCTGGGGAAAATTGAACAACTTCAAAATTATGAAAATGAAGATATCTACACATTGGTAACAATGCTTCAATCGAAGGGAAAGTGAAGTACTGTCGTCTTCAAGCCTTGTAAGCATAAAAGAGAACAGAGTGCCCATCTAAGTCATGGAAAATGAACACTGGACATGAAAACAAAGACTGGTTAAGCAGCAGACAT
>PVHX01023652.1:0-25331 GCA_004024805.1 Geosciurus inauris
TGTAATCCCTGCACTTTGGGAGGCTGAGACAGGAGAATCGCGAGTTCAAAGCCAGCCTCAGCAACGGCGAGGTGCTAAGCAACTCAGTGAGACCCTGTCTCTACATAAAACACAAAATAGGGCTGGGGATGTGGCTCAGTGGTCGAGTACCCCTGAGTTCAATCCCTGGTACCAAAAAAAAAAAAAAAAAAAAAAAAAATTCTTTAAGCAAGTAAGCAAGAAGTGTGTAGTAAATATTAGGTAGTACCGCAGTTGTGAGCTGGCATGCAATACAGGTGAGGGTTCAGATGCTTCCCAGCCTCTGTGCCACTTCTGGTTGGTCCCTCTGTCTGGAAGCTACTGGGTCGGCATCAGCTTCTTTATCAATAGTACCCATTTTTTTGTGGCTCTGCTCAATGGCAGTCTCTTCCACACAGCCTCCCCTGATCCACCTGTTGGAATTTATTGAGCTTCTTTGTGCCTCCTTTGGGCTTGTGTGAGTGTCTCAGGTTTTACTTTGAGTGTTTGTGATGAGGTCACATGTTTGCCACATGACCCTCTGAGCCTTAGATTCACCATCTTTATAACAGAGATAATGGAATCGATCTTCCACAGTAGCCCACGCAGGCTGTGATTGCTATAGTTATAATATATACCTTTTACTATGGAACTCTTAGAGAAGACACATGTTCTTAGTTGATCTCTGGATCCATCACGTCAACAGGACACTGAATACATACTGCTTGGTGCTCACACAATGTTTCTGAAACAAATTGAAGAAAAAATCTTGAAGGGGTTGGGGGATGGGAATGGGAAAGACAGTAGAATGGATCGGATATAACTTTCCTGTGTTCATATATGAATATATGACCAGTGTAACTCTACATCATGTATAACCACAAACATGGAAAGTTATACTCCATGTATGTATGACATGTCAAAATACACTCTACTGTCATGTGTAACTAAAAAGAGCAAATTAAAAAACAAAGAAAAAGAAAAAGGCTTAAAAGATAGATGGTGGCATCTATCTTAAAAGATAGATGATGGCATCGGTTTAACTTTAGGACACTTCTTGTACCTCAGTCCTCCTTACTCACTCTCCACAACAAATAGGATGTATTTTTGCTCCTTATTCCCTCAGTCTATTAAGCTTCTATAGCTCTGCATAGTTTCCAAAGCTTTGTAGTAACCTAAGAAAGTAGGTATTGTTGTGTCCAGTTTATAGATGAAGAGAAACCAAAACTTACTTACACCTAGAGAGGAGTGGACTTGGGATTTGAACTTTGGATTTCTGTTCAAGATTCTGTATTCTAAACACTATTTCACAGCACAATGGAAAATTATTTCAAGCCAGCAAAGATCCTCTAAGTTGGACTCATTTTTCTGCATTATTACTGATTGGGGCTAAATGTGGATTTGAAGATTGGCATGAAGCAAGAATTTCAGACACAAATTAGTTTTTATTTTTTATTTTTATTTATTTTTATTTTATTTTATTTTATTTTTTTGGTACCAGGGATTGAACTCAGGGGCACTCGACCACTGAGCCACATCCCCAGCCCTATTTTGTGTTTTATGTAGAGACAGGGTCTCACTGAGTTGCTTAGCGCCTCGCCATTGTTGAGGCTGGCTTTGAACTCGCGATTCTCCTGTCTCAGCCTCCCTAAGTGCTGGGATTACAGGCTTGAGCCACCGCGCCCGGCTCTTATTTTTTATTTTTGTTTTGGGTACTGGAGATTGAACTCAGGGACACTCGACCACTGAGCCACATCTCCAGCCCTGTTTTGTGTTTTATGTAGAGACAGGGTCTCACTGAGTTGCTTAGCACCTCGCCCTTGCTGAGGCTGGCTTTGAACTTGTGATTCTCCTGTCTCAGCCTCCCTAAGTGCTGGGATTACAGGCTTGCGCTACCATGCCCGGCTACAAATTAGTTTTTAGATAGGAGTATATGAATACTCAGGGAGTGGGGGAAAAGGGCTCCCGTCCTCTGTCTTCATCAGTCCCCAGGAACTGTGAGGTCTCCATGGTTCCTGGAGATGCTCCAGAGGGCTCTGGGCTGCACTATGCATCTCTGGTTCCGGGTCTCAACTCTGCTGTAGTGAATGGGCTGATGCTGCTAGACCTTGAAGCCTGTGCTGTGTCACTTTATAGTGATTCTCATCCCTGATGTTAGTAACATCTTGGAAACTTAACACCCCCGACAAACCAACCACCCAACTCAAAAGTGGATAATATAGGCACTTCAAGAAAGAAGACATACCAATGACCAATAAACATAGGAAAATTTGCTCAACATCTTTAATTATTAGGGAAATGAAAATTGAAAGCAAAATGAGATACCACTTTGCACCCAATGGGACCATTATTATAAAAACAACAAACAAATAAAAATGAAATAGCAAGTATCAGTGAGGATTTGATGCATGGCAAACAGAAATGTAAAACAGTGTGGCTGCTGTAAAATCAGTACTGTCGATCCTCAAACATGTTAAACATAGAATTGCCATGTGACCCAGTAATTCCATTTCTAGATGGATACCCAAAAGATTGAAAGCAGGGGCTCAAACAGATACTTGTACACAAATGTTCAAAGCAGCTTTATTCTCAATAGCCAAAATTTGGGAACAGCTCAAATGTTTATCAGTGGTTGAGTGTATGAACAAAATGTGATCTCTTCAAACAACATAGTACTATTCAGCCTTAAAAAAAAGAGAGAAAAATAGCCGAGTATGGACGTGCTCCCCTGTAATCCTAGTGGCTTTGGAGGCTGAGACAGGAGAATCACCAGTTCAAAGCCAGCCTCAGCAACGGTGAGGCGCTAAGCAACTCAGTGAGACCCTATCTCTACATAAAACACAAAAAAGGGCTGGGGATGTGGCTCAGATGTTGAGTGCCCCTGAGTTCAATCCTTGGTACTAAAAGAAAAAAAAAGAAAGAAAGAAAAAGAAAAAAAAGAAAGAAAAAAAATTCTGACACATCTCATAACATGAGTGAACCTTGAAAACATCATGCTAAGAGAAATAAGCCAGGCAGAAAGGACAAATAGTGTGTAATTCTTCTTAGATGAGATGGATTGAGGTGTCTATAACAGGCAAATTCATAGAGACGGTGTAACAGTGGTTACCAGGGTTTGGGGAAAGAAGGTCACGGTGAGTTATTGCTTGATGAGTTTCAGTTTGGGATTTTACAAAAATTCTGGCCATACGTAGCGGTGATGGTTGCACAATATTGCCAATATATTTAAGTATCACTGAATTATTGTATAGTTGAAAGTGCTTGGACATATCCAGGCACGGCGGCACACACCTGTCATTCTAGTGATTTGGGGGTTAGAAGCGGGAGGATCACAAATACAAGGACAACCTGGGCAACTTAGCAAAAGCCTGTCTCAAAATTAAAAGAAAAAAAAAAGTTGACACATTTAAAAAAGGAAACAGGGGCTGGGGTTATGGCGCAGCGGTAGTGTGCTCACCTAGCACGCGTGAGGCACTGGGTTTGATCCTCAGCACCACATAAAAAATAAAAAAAATAAAGATATTCTGTCCACCTACAACTAAAAAATAAATATTTAAAAAAAAAAAAAAAGGAAACAGAAAATCTGAATGTCCAGGCCACATCTCAGGCCTATTAAATCAGATTTTCTTTGGATGAATCTGAGATGTTATACTCCCCAGGTGCATAAAATGTGAGCCCAAGGCTAGGAACAATGACCTCCATGCACTACTCCTGATTTTTAGAAAAGGAGCCCCATATTCTCAGCTCTTATTATTTACCTCCTATATGCCCCACAGGTACTCACACTCAACTTATTCAAATCCAACTCATGTTTTCCTCTCTAGACCAGAACCCCAGCTAGTTACTGTGGGTCTCTAGCATGGTCATTTACCTGGTGGCTCCATTGAGACACCTGAGTACCACTCTTGGGAAAAGGAATCGCTTCTTCTGCTCTCTTCACACATGTCATAGTGTTATCAGAGAAGAGAGGCCATCCCAACATTTGTGGGGCTATATCAACACAGGCGGCCTCACTCTCTTCATCCTCCTTGCCCCATCACCAGCTTCATCTGCATCTAGGAGGCACATCCCTTGGTTCCCGGGGGACAAGTGCGACTGGAGGAGGGCCAATCTAGGGATCCAAGCGGATGTAAAGGTCATACTGGATAAAGGTAAGTTCTGGCCAAGCACACAAGGATGCTCCATCAGTCCACGGGTCTATTATACGAAGTCCGGACGGCTCACACTCCCAGTGCCCAGTGCCCACCTGGCTGAGTGCTCCAGTGCGCCTTGAGCTCTTGAGTCAGGGAACATGCTGTGTAGACCATAAATTGCTGGGTAGAAGTGTAACTGTGGCCCACTTTTATGCTTTGAATATAACCCTTGCTGCTCTGCCACTGCAACTTATTTTAAAAATCGACATGCTTCTTTCTCTTCCCCTCTCCCTGCTCCTCCCTAATCTCTCCCCCTCTCTAATCTCAAGGGAAACAGGATTATCTTTCTTCTCCATTTTAGGCGGAGTTATCTGTCCCTGAGCACACCCCCATCACAGGAACAAAGTAATCCAGACTTTGGGGACTGTACCAGAAGATCTCAGAAATGACTATCTCCCAAATTAACAAGTGAATGACAACTCCAGACAGAGAACAGGGTGGAATGTAGCCTTTGAGTCACCTCTTTAAAAGCCCCGTGTTCCTGCTGATAGACAGAACCACAACCTTTGGGACAAGAGTCCCATTTCTTTGCCATCAAACAATAAACCTTTTCCCTTTCTCAAAACCGTGTCCTCCTCATTACTGGATTAGCACGGGGACAAGACATAGCTTTTGGCAAAGACTGACAGGTAAGACCATATAGGAGGCAGGTGCTGGCCATGCCTGCTTGGGTTGATCCTGAGATGTCTTAGCCACGCTGACTAGATTTTTTTTAAATTATAAAAATAATTGCTGCTAATATTTACTATGAGTGTTGCACCACACAACTTATTTCCTCACAATAAACCAAACCATAAATTAAGTGCACATTTGTCCCTATTTCTTCAGTAGATAGCAAGACCTGCAAACAGGCCAGTTCTAAAAGCAGAATCTAAAATACACCAAACAGGTCTGATTTGAGGCTTGTGACATTAAACTTGCATCCAAGCATGGGGAACAGTGTCAGGGTCCATCCTCCAGTGAGAGCTGCTCAGGATGTAGTCATCCCGGAAAAGTCACATTGCAGAGGGAACCTGGACAAAACCTGGAAGGGATAACTCTTCCTTCTGTTGTCAGAAGCTCGGTCCTTGTCCCTAATGCCAATCCAATAATGGTTTTGAGAAAAAGGAAAAAAGGTTTATTGCTTTGATGGCAAAGAAGAAACACAGGGAACTTCTGTCCCAAAGGCTGTGGTTCTGTCTATCAGCAGGAATGGGGCTTTTAAAGAGGTGACTCAAAGGCTACATTCCACCCTGTTCTGTCTGGAGTTGTCATTCACTTGTTAATTTGGGAGATAGTCATTCCTGAGATCTTCTGGTACCATCCCTAAAGTCTGGATTACTTTGTTCCTGTGGTGGGGGTGTGCTCAGGGACTGATAACTCTGCCTAGGATGAAGAAAGGTAATCCTGTTTCCCTTGAGATTAGGGATGGGGAGAGATTAGGGAGGAGCAGGGAGAGAGGAAGAGAAAAAAGCAAGTCCATTTTAAAAATGCAATGGCAGAGCAGCAAGGGCTATACTCAAAGCATAAAGTCCACATCTTCCCTCTTCCTGAGTGAACCACCCCAAGGGCAGATCTTGGGGGAGGAAGTCAGGAGGCCCAGCCAGAGGAGTCAGGGAGGCCCATGCTCTTCAGAGCCCCTGATGCGAGGTGTGCCGGGAACCAATACAGGTTTTCTGGGGGTGGCCCAGTGTGTACCCTGCTCTGAGCTGTGTGGACTGGAGCTAGTGACCTTGTCTGTTAAAAGGCAGGGAAAGTTCCAACCTCACAAGGTAGAGCAGAGTAAATGAAATAAAAGACTTCGAGGGTTATGTAAATTGCAGAAGCCACACAAATCTAATGGCTTATTGTTACCCATTAGCTCATTTGATTTGCATAATCTCCCTCTGAGTTGGGAGGTTATTTCCCTTTTAGGGCCAGCCCTTGGGGCTTGGGCTGAAGGAGAGCTGGGCTCCAGCTGCTGCCTCCACTCTCTTGCCCCACAGCCCCTGCGCCTTGGCCAGTCTGTCCTTGTGCCAGGAGACTGGGCTGGCTGCAGGCAGCCCTAGCGCTGCCCGAGAGCCAATGAGTGTGCCCTCTGCAGGGACCTGGCCTTCCTCCGAAACCATCCTAGTGTGGATAAGCCTCTAGCCAGTCCCCGAGAGCTGAGCAGAGGGGCCTGGGACAGTCTCATCTCACCCTCCCACAGGGCCAGGCCTAAATCACTCTCAGAGGCCCTTGTGCCGTCCTCCTTTCATTCTGACCCAACAATGCAGGGGTGAGCTGAGGTCAGAATTTCCACCTTTGGCTCTGGATTTCCTGCCTTTTGTGGAGCCCAGGACAGATTATGCCACCCAGCTTCTTGTCATTTTAGCACACCGGGGCCTCCCCTGGTCTGGCACCAGCCTGCTCCAGGAGATGGCAAATCCTCTTGGGGGTGAAGAGAGAGAATCTGCCTTCCTCCCAACCATGCCGGCCTGGGTGCTGGCTGTTGTTGGCTATAAAATATGTCTAATGGCTTCTTGTGTGATCTGAATACTGCTAGCATCCTAACAGCCACATGAAATGTTACAGGTTAAAAAAAACACAAAAGGTCATCCATGTTAAACAACAGATGATGGCAATCTCTTCTACTTCTTTTGCATCCCAGATTATACAGTATGAAAGAATAAGGAATAGGCCCCTGGGAGCAGAGAGGAGTCAAGAAATGAAAAGTTAAGAATGCTGTGTTAAAGCCAGGCGCAGTGGCGCATGCCTGTAATCCCAGCACTTAGGGAGGCTGAGACAGGAGAATCACGAGTTCAAAGCCAGCCTCAGCAATGGAGGCGAGGTGCTAAGCAACTCAGTGAGATCCTGTCTCTAAATAAAACTCAAAATAGGGCTGGGATGTGGCTCAGTGGTTGAGTGCCCCTGAGTTCAATCCCTGGCACACACAAAAAAATGCTGTGCTAATAATGCTTGCACCTTGTCGTTGGTGCCAATTTAATAATGAGAGCATGGTTTTGAGAAAAAGGAAAAAGAAGATTTATTGCTTTGTTAGCAAAGGAGAAATACAGGGGACTCCTGTGTGAGAGAGAGCTGGCCTGAGGGCTTCCGCAGTACATAGTACAACTATATCAGGGTTTTCAATCATGAGCTTTTGGCCATAGTTCCACATTCTTGTAACAGTTCCGCATTCCTGTGAATAGCCTCAGGGTGCTAGTAGAATAGTCACACCCTGTGCACCCTGTAGCGCTTGCGGGATATATGGCATCTTAGCACATATAAAGAGGGACGTGAACTCAATAAAGGAGAGTCTCTTGCCTTGTTCTCTGTGTGTGTGTGAGTGATTTGTCATCCGCGGCTCCCTCGCCTGACTCGGTTTCCCTTTGTGCTGGCGCGGGCGCTGGCACTCCTGTCCCAAAGGCTGTGATTCTGCCCATCGTGGGGAACAGGGGGCTTTTAAAGAGGTGATTCAAAGGCTGCATTTCATGTGTTCTGTTCAGAGTTGTAATTCACTTGTTAATTTGGGAGATAGTCTTTTTTTTTGGTACCAGGGATTAAACACAGGGGCACTCGACCACTGAGCCACATCCTAGCCCTTTGTATTTTATTTAGAGACAGAGTCTCTCTGAGTTGCTTAGTGCCTTGCTTTTGCTGAGGTTGGCTTTGAACTCATGATCCTCCTGCCTCAGCCTCCCCAGCCACGAGAATTATAGGCGTGCACCATTGCGCCCAGCTGCGATAGCCATTTTTGAGATCTTCTTGTGCCATCCCCATATCTGAAATACTTCATTCCTGTGGTGGGTGTGTGATCAAGGGCAGATAACTCTTCCAAGGATGGGGAAGAAAGGTAATCCTGTTTCCCCTGAGATTAGGGAGGAGGAGGGAGAGAGATTAGAGGAGGAGAAAGAAACATGTCCCCTTAAAAATAAGTTGCAGTGGCAGAGCAGCAAGGGTTATATTCAAAGCAGAGTGATCCACTGCCACACAATGACAGAAGTTTATTTTTCACTGTTCTGCAGCTGGGAATCTGAAGTCAGGGTCAGTGGGGTGGGCTTCTGGGGCCCGTGAAGCCTTCTCTTAGCCTCTGTGGACCACGGGCAGTTCGCGATGCCCCTTGGCTTGGAGAATCATTCCTGCTTCTGTCTTCTCATGGAGTTCTGAAGTACATCTCCACGCAGCCATGTTCTCCCTGTGTCTCTGTCCAAATCTCCCCCATTTTATAAGGACAGTCACATTGGGTGAAAGGTCCACTCTATTCCAGTGTGACCTCATTCTACCTAATTATATCTGCAATTACCCTGTTCCAAAGTAAGGTCACATTCTGAGACACCAAAGGGCCAGGCCTCCAATGGGTCTTTTTGGAGACACCAATCCATCCCATAGCAGAGGTCTCAAAGTCAGGCAACTGCTATTTGTGTCTGCTCTGTGCCAGGCCCTGTGTTCAATTCTGGGGTTGCAGAGATGCTGAGGACAGTATCTGCCCTTGGGGGACTTACAGTCTGGTGGAGTGACAAACGAAAGAGAGAAAGAGAGAAGTGCTAGCAAGCGTGCTCAGGGTGGTGGTGGATCAAAGCCAGTGATGAGGGTCATTCCGAAAGGGCCCGTCAGCTCTTGCTGTAGTGAGGAAAGGCTTTCCAAAGAGGGTGACTCCCTATAGGGGGAAAGCCAGGGGCTCCACTCCTTGCCCTCCCTGCCAGCCCCCTCAGTCCTCTTGCCTGTGTGCAGGCACTTTCCTTGCTCCTGTACCTTGGGTCCCCCAGGTGAAGGAGAGAAACCAGCACTCCAGAGGCTGGATGTGAGGTTTTCAGCAGTTTTAATGAATTCTTTTCATTCTTTTTTGGAGCTGTGAATCATGACTCATTCCACGTGACATTAAGTGGTGATGTCTACCTTGAAATAGAGCCTGTTCTGCTAAAGGAGAAGATCCTACCTTGGGAACCCTATGCCTGGGAAAGGAGCAGGGGAAAATGGAGACTGAAGGTGGGGGACTAGGATGTCTACCGTGTGCTGCTGAGGAGCTGGTCTTTGGATTCTCCCCACCAAGACACCTGGCGAGTCTGTGCTTAGGGTTGGTCTTCTCCCAGAATTGAATGAGATTGCAAACTCACCACTGTAGAGTCAGAAACATGAACATTTTATTCAGAGAAGTGCTTGATTAATGCAGTCAGCAAATACCTTGGCGGGGTGGAAGGGTGGGAGGGTTTTATCAGAATTCTACTTTTTAATGTTTTTCCCCTGTTTGAACAACAAGTTGCATGTGTAGGAACTTTTCCCTTTTGCAAAATCCTTGCTAACATCAAATGGCACCTGATCCTTACCCTTGCTTTTGACAGCCAGCAAGATGGGCTTCCTTCCCCACTTCAGGGTCAGGATGCTGGGATAGGTCATGTGACTTTCAGGGAACAAATGGCAGCCTCAGATTTATAGGGAGATCCTAGACTCTATATCCAGGGTTCCCTCATCAGGGCTGTGAACTTTTTTCAAGGAGTCTGCCTGCGCCCTGCCTTTCTTTTACCTAGTCTGCCCTCTGGGAGCAGGGGTGGGAAGGCCCATGAGTCTTCTCTAGATTAGAAGCAGCTTGTGGGTTAGTGAATGAACCTCAGCCCCTGGGGCCAGGCTGCTCACTATTGAGTCCCCACGCTGCCTCTTCCTGGGTGATGATGGGCAAGTTCCATAGCCTCTCCATGTTTCCTTTTCTCCCTCTATGGGATGGGGTGATGAGGACTCAATTAATTTATGTCACTTTCTTGGGACAACTCTTAGAGCCTAGAAACTTCCATATATATAAAGGTATCAGGTGATGAAGAGTTTTGAGGACTCAACAGTAACAAGGCCAGCGGCAGATCCAGAGTCACTCTCTGACTCTGTAAGATGCTAGCAGTTGCCCAGCTTGTTTTATTTATTTATTTATCTATTTATCTATCTATCTATTTATTTATTTATTTATGTGTGCTGGGAATTGAACCCACGGCCTTGTGCATGCAAGGCAAGCACTCTACCAACTGAGTTATGTTCCCAGCCCCTTGTTTTGTAATTGGGATTGAACCAGGGCTGCTCTATCACTGAGCTGCACCCTGGCCCTTTTTATTTTTTATGTTGAGACAGTCTTCCTAAGTTGCCCAGACTGACCTTGAACTTGAGATCTTTCTGCCTTAGGCTCCTGAATAGCTGGGGTTAAAGGTGCATGCTATGGAGCCCCTGGCCCAGCTGGCTTTTTTTTTTTTTTTTTTTTTTGGTTAGAGGGAGTCCTGCAGATTGAACTCGGAGGCACTCTACCACGGAGCCACATTCCCAGCCTTATTTTGTATTTTATTTAGACACAGCTTCTCACTGAAGCTGTTTAGCACCTCGCTATTGCTGCGGTTGGCTTTGAACTCATGAACCTCCTATCTCAGCCTTCCGAGCTGCTGGGATTATAGGCATGCGCCACTGCACCTGGCTCCCAGCTTTCTTTTTAATGAACACTCAATGGTCTTGAGGTTCTAGGCAGGATGTCTGGATTCTACAGCCCTAGCTCCTCATGTTATGTGGAGCTACTGCCTTTTTACTTGATGGTGGCCTGACCATTTTTTATTCCTCTCCATATCCTTAGCACCTGATCCAGTCCCTGGAAGACAGTAAGTGCACAATCTACACCTTTCAAGTTAAAACTTCAGGATGCTAAACTTTGTTCTGGGCTTCCGTTTCCTCCCTGCTCTATCGAATCTGTTCATGGCCCAGGACTCAGCTTTGTGTCCTAAGCTTCTAAGAATCTTGACTTCCTTCCAAGGCATTTCAGGAGTGTCTCTTTGGAACTGAAACACTAGAATATTCACACTACAAGAGAATGGACTCAGACACACTGCAACTGGGGTGGGTCTGTTTCCTTAGGAGTCATAGGCTGGAGGTTCCTAGTAAGTTTCAGAAGAGGGATACCTAGGGCTGGATTCCCACAGCTGAGAATGGGAGCCAGATTGAAGGCTGGGTGGATGCAGGTTTATGGACCTCCAAACAATTTTAGGATCCTTTTTGCCATGTTAGAAAAACAAAATTAAATATGAAAGAAAATATTTATTTAAGATAAAATAAATTATAAAAAATCAAATACAAAAGTGCTAAATACATACTTGTCACCAGCCCAAAAAATCTGTCACAGTTTATTAACTAATTGTCTGTGACACTTCTATGTTTTCTACGTTTTGGGGGTCACCTCTTCATATGACAGTAATTTTATAATAACATTCTTTTTTTTTTTTTTTTTTGGTACTGGGGATTGAACTCAGGGGCACTTGACCACTGAGCCACATCCTCAGCCCTATTTTGTGTTTTATGTAGAGACAGGGTCTCACTGAGTTGCTTAGCACCTCGCCATTGCTGAGGCTGGCTTTGAACCCGCGATTCTCCTGTCTCAGCCTCCCTAAGTGCTGGGATTACAGGCTTGAGCCACTGCGCCCGGCTATAATAACATTCTTTTCAGAGAGAACGGAAAGATGATTCAGTCTTTTCCTTAGTCTGAAATGGATAATCTTTTAAAAATAAAATTGGTACTTTAGAAAAGTGTTTTGCAATTGCGAATTTTGGAAAAACCTCGGTCAAGTTTCTTTGCTAGGTGAGCTGTTCAATTTCAAGGCATTCCTGCGCACCGATTAATCTTAAATATTCTTTGAATTGGTCACTTTCATGAGCAAGTCCACCATCGTTATTGTGGTGTTATGAAGTTGTAGGCTCTCTCTGTAGACCCAGTGTTTCATATCAACTAACCAGAGGGCAAAAATGCCGGTGACACAATGCTGGGACATCGGTAATGAACTTTATTTAAAATGGCTTACTTGCAAGTTCTATAAACACTGGCAGGCGAGCCTGTCGCTGAGGTCTTGGAAGGAATCGGTGAATGGAGGACTCTGAAGCTTAAACTTCATTAGCTTCATAGAAAATCCACATCTGCTTACCAGGGAGATCGTCCAGTGACCAGGAGATTATGAGGACCTGGTTATCCTCACATCCTTTCCCTTTCTCCTTCCTTCTTCAGCCACAGAGTTCAATGTCAAGCTGTCACTCAAACACTGCCTCCTTCAGTCCAGGTGATTGTTTCTCCTGTACCTGGCTGTGCCACTGTCCCTTTGTCGTCTGTTTCCTCCTCTGTACTCTGGACCTAGGGGGAGCAGGGGTCCAGGATTAGTCATCTTCATTTGCAACTGAGCACCTCACTCCAGAGGTTCCACATGTGTGATGATCACTGCTTGTGATTTCAGGAACGTCACATGTCACAGCATTGTGACTCAACCAAAATGATTTTCCCTTTAAGTAACTCAGTAACCAATTAGGATTTGTCAGACAAATATTTACAAGACCATTCCTTTCAAATGCATCATTGGGGACTATAATAGTACCTGCGCCTAAATAAACACAGTGGAGGAACTGGAGGCTTTTAAGAGTTCACTTCAACTTGAAATGAGATTATAAATAATTCTAAAAGCCCCGCAACTTTATGACAAAGCCCTAGAAGAGCTGTTGGGAAGGAGGAAGGAAGCGAAATAAAACCCAAGCCGAGGATGAAAGCGCACCCCAGACAGCCCCTGTGACCCTTCCCCTGCACAATTAGAAACTGATCCAGCAAGGAAAGACACGCTCACTTATGGACTTCAAATTCCTGCATCACTGTTCCTCCGCCAAGGAGAGCAGAGGAAATACCAGCTTGGTGTGTGTGGGCCCACAGCAGAGGAGACTGGTTGAGAGCTTGGGACTCTCCAGTGCCCACAGGGAGGAAGAAACTCCCTGCACAGGGCCCTCCTATTGCAAACTGGGTCCGTCTGATTCTGGAGGCAACTTAGGCTTTCTGCTTTCTTGGGCGAAGCTACTCAACTCTTGCATTGGGCTAAGAGTCGGGACCTGTGGGTGTTAATCCACATTTTGTGTTGAATTCCCTTTTAAGGTCACATCAACTGCCCAACCTTATCTGTCACAGACCTGGGGCATGCCTGCTCTACCCAACCACTGCACCAGGCGTGCAGACGCAGCCATGAGTCCAGTGTGATCCTGCCCTGAGCCACTGGGAGGCCACACCTGGATGGCAAGAAGCATGAGGACCAACTCCCAAGAGGAAGCAGATAATACTACGTGTTGTGGATAAGAAGGAGATATTCACAGGAAAAACAATATAGAAGGAAGACATTCCAGAAAGCAGGGAGAACACAAACAGAGCTTTGCTGGTAGATACTAAGCAGCTCAGTTTGCTTGGAAACTGCAGATAACGTGAAGGCAGGATTAAATGGAAACTGGGACTAATTTGGAATTTAAAAAAAAATAATGTTCCACGGACACTGATGCATTCTGTGGAACCAGTGACAGAGTGGATATGAAGCTGCTTTGAAATTTATAAAACACCATGCAATTAATGATTGCCAACACATATACACCAACACACAGAGATACACACATACATACACACAACTGTGATCTGTGATCTACTGGGGGTGTTAATGAAGTATTGTTATTTCAAACTCTTTTCTTTGTGTTTTTACTCATAGACTTCCTGGGTACATTTCATGAATGCATTGCTTCTCAGTGAATGTTCAACTTAACTTCTACAGCCAGTCCTCCATCAGGGCTCATGCTGTGGTTTTTCCCAGCACCAAGTCGGGAAGCAATGAGAAGATTCTGGAATCAGGAGTGAAGCTAAGTGTTGTTGAAGCAACCCCGAGGCTCTTCCTGAAGGCTAGCATGCCTGATAAAAGCTTCACTGACTGCTGCAAGGTGGGCCCCAGCCTATGCCAAACAGAAAAACACTCACCTTTGCTTTTTCCTGCGCAGTTGAGCAGAGGAACAAGAGTTGGGTTGGGGACACTTTTTGCAAATGACTTGTTGTGTGCCCCAGACTGGTCACTTCTTATCTCTGAGCCCCACTTTCCACATCTTTGAAGTATTGGGATGATGTGGTCTCTGAGGTCCCCCAGAGCTAAAACTTTAAAACTTTACGGAAGTCCTTTCCCATTGCAACTGCATCTGTGTCCCCCTGAAGTCTGGCACCTCCTGTGCCCCTGCCACTAAATGGTTACTGAAGGTTTGCTCTCACACACATGGGGACAAAGTGAAGCTGGATGTGACAGGTGGAAGAGCCACTGCCGCTCCATTCCCAGGGGATGGCCCAAGTCCTAGATGCATCTCTGTGTACCTGCTGCCTTTCTGTATTGTCTAAGGGTAAGCTCCAGTCTTCGACTCCGTCTCCGTGTTTGTGAACAGTGACCAAGTGAGACAAGCCTTCCATCGATCAGGATCAGCGCCTGGAATCCTGCCCCCTCTGTTCTGTCTGGTGATACTCTGAAACTCTAACTCAGGCCTGTTGTGTAAGTCGCATCCCGTAGGAGGTCCTGAGTCCTGGCCACATTTTGCTCATTTCTGTCTGTGCTTCTCTTGTCCCTAATCAGCTGCCTTCACTCCTTTCTGGTGTTTTTGTGAACTTTCAGATGTTGGGCGAGGCTCTGTGAAGACCTGCAAGAACACTCCGAGTTTCTCCATTTGGCAGCTGAAGAGCTGGGTTTCAAAGACGCCTAATCACCTTCCTGAGGAGCCATCTCACCCGGAAAGCCTGACATCTTCCCACTGCTCCCTGCTGTTTCAAACAATCTGGAGAAAAATGTCACTTTTCTACTTGTTTTCCACTTGGAGTAAGACTTCTACAGGGGCACTCTGGGTGGTGCTATCATGTGGTCCTTGGAGGGTTATACAAATGTTTTAAAAACTAGATCAAGTCCTGCATCCCAACTACTCAGGAAGCTAAGGCGAGAGGAACAAACATTTGAGGCCAGCTTCAGAAACTTAGCAAGACCCTCAGCAATTTAGTAAGATCTTGTCTCAAAATAAAAAATAAAAAGAACTGGAGATGTAGCTTGAAGTATAGCACCCCTGGGTTCAATTCCCAGTACCACAAAGCAAACAAACAAACAAAATGAAATAGATCTGGTTCCTAAGGGAGTGCACTATATACAGGCAGCCTTCAGAGAACTCTTGTAAGGTGAGGATTTTTCCCCCCCTGCAATTTTCACAACATTTGTCTAATTTATCTGCTTTCCAGACTGGACCTATTCTATGGGTGTGTTCCCCACCTCCCAAAGGGAATCTTGCAAGTATTTGTCCATCATTTGATCCTTTATAAAGGGTTTCTTTATAAAATAAACAAAGGATCATAACTAATATTGTAATTGTTAAAGCTAAGTTTATTTTGAAATAACTTCCAAATCTTTAGCCTGGTATTCAACATCATTTACATTCTGGGCAAACCTCTTTCTACCTTATTTTCTACCTGTCTTAACACACTCCATGTGTCCACCACACCATAGACCCATATCTTTCCAAGAAGAAATGTCCTCCTCTCAGCCTCTGCTAACTCAGATTCTTTCCTTTTGGATTCTCCTTCTTCCAACACCACCTCTTCAATAAGATTCTTCAACAAGAATCTTCAACAAGATTCTTTCCCTTTGGATTCTCCTTCTTCCAACACCACCTAGTCTCATGTGTGTGTGCGTGTGCACCACACACACACACAAATACACCCTCACTGGCCCATCCTCTCAGCTCAGATGCATTCAAGTGCCACAAATCAGTAGTGTCCAATGTAGTAGCCACTAGTACAGGCTATTTAAATTTAAATCAGTTAAAATAGAATATCAACAGAGGAATTGATAAACAAAATGTGGTGTATAGGTCAATAGAATATTCTTTGGCCTTGAAAGGGAAGGAAATTCTGATGTATGCACAACACAGAGGAACCTTGAAAACATTATAGGCAGTAAGAGTCAGATGTGCAAGGACAAATCTTGTCTGGTTGTACTTTCATGAGTGATGTAGCATTAACAAATGTATATGGAGACAGAAAGTGGAATAAGGTGGCACTCCCTTCCCGGGAGTAGGGGAATCGGAAACTATTTAATGGGTACAAAGTTTCAGTTCAGAATGATAAAAACATTCTGGAAATGGATAATAGTGATGCTTGTACAGCATCGTGAATATACTTAATGCTGCTGATTTGCCCACTTAAATGTTTAAAACAGTAAATTTTGTGTTATGCACATTTTACCACAATAAGTAAACTATGGTTAGCATTTTTAAAAATTAAATAAAAGATAAAATTCAGGTTCTCAGTCATGCTAGCCACATTTCAAATGTTCAGCAGTGGCCACTGTATTAATTAGTTTCATCTCTGAGGAAGTTTCTAGTGGATAAGGATGTTCCAGATCTTTCCAGGTCGCCTTCTAGACCATTAGGCTTCCTTGAAGCTCCATCTCTGTGACTACTCCCTCCTTGGAATTCTTGTAATGATTTATTTTGATCCCTTTCAAGATTTTATCATGGTCTTCATTGTATTTCAGGCAAATGTGTAGTCAGTTGATAATGGCAAGCCAGGGAGGAAGTCTCACTTACCTGAGTGGCTCATCCCAGCCTCCCCTCCAATGCCCCACAACCAGTCAGCACTAACCAAACAGGCGTCTTTGAGTGAAAGGATGGGTCTAGAAGAGACTGTGGCATAGCACAGCTTCCGTGCTCTGGTCCTCTCTGGGAGCACAATTCCATTTTGTATATTTCAGAGGCCACCCCAAGTTGACATATTTGTCTTCCCTGAGTAAACTTGTATCACAACTCCTGGGCCATGAATTAGCTGTCTTCTGTGAACTCTCCTGGGAATGAAGAGAGTGCTCTCTGGGAACTCTGTAAATTAGATAGAAATTTGTCCTAGGTACCTGCGAAGTCACGTCTCAGCTAACTATTGAAGGGAGCTGCCAAGTTTTTCTTCCAAAAACAAACCGGTGAAGTTGCTTTGTTTTCTGTAACACAAACCCCTCGCAACAAATAGAGCCCTCCTCTGCTCATTATCTTGTCACTAAAACCTCTGGCTTGGTGCATTTCCCTATAAAATAAACCTGAGACCTTATTCACAAGGAGAAAAACTCAAATGCGGGCTTTACAGTATATGAAAGGGACCCAGTGTTAAAAGAGCTTTCTCCTGCCTCTTCAGTTTGATGATGGAATCTCATGGCCAGACAACATTTTTTGGCTGGTAAGTGCAGAAACGACCCTCTTGAGTTACCATTTAGAGAATGGGGGCCTTTGTTTCCCACAGAAGAATTAAAAACCGACGGGCCACCCCCACGCAAACAGGACTATGTTTCACACAGCGGTGTTAGGATTAAATGACTGTATCATGAAAAAGGCCAGAACAATGCCTGCTCACATTTTAATCATTTACCTGGCATTCCACAGAGAAGGTTCCGCCTGCAACTAGGAGATGAGGTCGAGAGTGACGCTGCCCAAGTGCAGTTTGTGCATCTCCGCTCCTTTTCCTCCACCGCCAAAGTGGAAAGGAAAGGACAACTGCCTATTTCCCACCAGGGGAATCTAAAGACAGGAACACCGAGCCTGGAAGTTGGGAGGGCCTTCCAGCTCATTTCGAGGAGCATAGGGTTCCGATCCCGCCATTCTACAGGTGGGGAAGTGAGGATCCCAGAAGGGGGCCCTGGGTAGGGTCACATAAGCTGAGATTAGAATGCATGCCCCTGACTCCAGCTCAGCAGATTTTCTTCTATAAAAGTGGTCAAGTTTGGCATTTCTCAAACTCAAAATGGCTTTCCTCTTGTTCAGTGTGACTTGTGCTGTTTTGAAATGAGGTTTTACAGAAACCCTGTTTATAGCACAGGAAAATCTGCCCTGGGCCCCCTGAGCCTGCCGCCCATTAACTGGGCACCTGGACCACTGAATCGTCCTTGCTTTTTCTTTATCTGTGCAATAAGGAGAGCATTATCAGTCTCGTGGGCTTGTTAGGGTAAAACAAGCTAATAGGTGGAAAGGCTTGAGTGTCAGGTAGATGCAGAGTGCAGTTACCCCTGTGAGGACTGCTGTTCTGCTCCATGTCAAACAAAGACAGAGGATGGAAAGGGGGATGCGGTGCCCCTGAAGGAAGAATTAGGTTTATAGTTTTTACATGAAGCTGGTCCTAGAGCTAGAGGGGCTGTCTAGCATTAGATGGACTGGAACTCAGATGTTTGTCAAAGGCAACGGTAGTGACGATGACCATGGTCAGAGGTGTCCCAGAGAATGGAGTGAACAAGAGGCCTCACTGTATGGACCTGGTACCACAAGGAGAGTACTGGATCCAGCTCTGCCACATGCTCCACATGCTGGCTGCATCTCTGGCTAGGCTGCTGGACCCCTCTGGGCCTTGGCTTATCCTGTGTAAAATGGGCCCAACTCCGGGGCTGGTCCGAATCATCGACTCGAAAGCCCTTGGCAAACTGAAGGTGACCAAGGTCAGGGAGGAAGGCAGCCAGGGCTGTTCTGAGCTCAGTCAGTGACCGGCTGTATGTAATGGTGGGCAAGGCACCAGGTACGAGGAGGAGACAGGAGACAGGAGAGCACAGTGTCTGGAGGCAGAGAGATAAAGGTGAGCAGAGGAGGGCAGAGAGATTTCCTGCTTCCTTACTACTCTTTGGAACACACTGTAAGGTCGGGAGGGCAGGGAGGACTGCTGAACCTCAGGTGAGGACTGTGTGGGGAGTTGGGGCCCCTCCTTCCCCATGGAACCCCGCAGGGCAGCCACAGTGCTTTTCCTCCCTCCTATCACAGTCCAGACAACCTGGGGAGAAGATTCCTCTTGCCTGGGATAAAATGAGAGTCCCCAAATTTCAGGCTAGTCAGGCCCTCCCACGTCAGCTAGTCCTACTGCCTGACACTTGGGGCCCTTCTGTCAGGCACAGATGTGGATGCCCCTTCCCAAATGGCCCAGTTCCTCTTTGAAAATGCTGACGGGAAGGAAAGTTTAATTTTGAAATTGGTTCAGGTGTTGGTTTCTGCAGGTCTGCTCTCACCATTTATCGAATAGCAAAACGACATAGGCACTTAGGGTCCTTCTTGTGTGCCTTACGCTGTCTCAAGTGCCCAGGGTTTAGGCACTTAAGGGAGGGTTGTGTTGAACTATGGTTATCCTGTTTTTAGAGAAGAGAAAACAGGAGCACAGAAAGGTGAAATATTTTGCTAAAAGTTACACAGCAAGCCAGGGGCATCCTGTGCTTGAGTATCACCATGGGGCCTCTTCCCCTAGCATGCCATGTGTCCTTTCCAGATGGCTCTTCACACTTTCCACCTTGGAGTAGGTCTTGGTATCTGGGATTTCATCTTCTTGGGGTCAACCGGCCAAAAGCCCCACTGATGACCAGGCCCTGTGGACTTTGTGTTTTGTGGGATAGTAACTGCATAGTGACAAGCCCAGGCCAGAGCAACATTTGCATCTCAAAGATGACCTGTGGCTTCCACTGATGTCTAACAGAGGAGGGAAGGACCCCTGGAGGGCTGGGAGTGACAGAAGGCCACCCCTTGTCCCTGGGACACTTGCACACAGCCTTGCTTCCTGCCTGCCACACCCTGTTCAGTGGGAGAAGCCATCCAACCTAAGTTGTGGTGGTGTTTTGTTTTTGTCTGCTGTGTACAAGACAGCAGATGTTTGATGACTTCATGAAAGAAAAATGTCATTTCTGAGGAAATCCAATTGTATTTTGCTGGTTCCCAAAGTTGGGAGAGAAGCCTCCATTCTTGTTTTCTGCTGTGGTATCTGTGACTGACCTGGACAGACCTCTGCACCCCATTCTCCCCTGCTCCAAGCCTTTCCTTTTGGGATGAACTCCTCCATTCTGATGGGGAAATCCTTCTCTCAAGGCTGCAGTATTCTTAGCTCCAAGTGCCCGCCCTGCCCCCTCCCTTGTAGAATTGAGCCTGGGGCATAGGTCAGCATTCCACTCCAGGTGTCCCTCAGGTCTCACCAGTTCCAGTGTCCCTCTGTGGTGCTTCGCCCAATGCATGGCTCATGACTGGGGCTCCTTTAGTTGGGACCCAGTTAAACCCGGTGGAGGTCCACCTAATTTCATCTATACTCCCCAGGGTGCTCTGCTGCATGACTGTGGGACTGAAAGAAGCAATCGATTTCTTGGCCCAAGTTGAAGGCCAATACATTCTTCTGTTTCAAAATGTTCCTTCTTTTGTCCTGGAGGAAGGAAAGAGAGCCCCTGTCACCCACTTGGGCTGGGCACTGGGCTGAAGTATTTGGAGTTCTCATTCCACCTGGTTCTAGGAAGTGTTATATAAATAAGAGTCACACCAGAGAATCTCAGTTCCCTGCAAACCATTTCTCTTCTATGCCTCTGAAGGATAAAGATCTATTTGTCTCTATGTGTATGTTACAAAAAAATGAATGGGGATTTAATTACAGCGGCTCATTTCCTAAGAGGAAGTCCTATTTACGATGTACCATATGTTTTGCCAGCGGCCATACCCCCGAGGGCTGCAGTCTTGTCAGATCTCCTTAGATAAGCAGGGTCCTGCTGGCCTGGCCTCAGAGGGAACCTGGGAGGACAGGCAGAGGGGTCCAGGAAGTGGGGAGGGGGGCAAAGGTGGGCTCCTGGCTGGGCTGAGCTCGGACCACTGGAGAGCATCCGTCAGGGAGCAGGGGAGGCTGCCTGGGTTTCAGAAGAGATGGAATCAGAGGTTTAAACAATTTGTGATGATTAAAACTCTCCTGGCTTTTTTCATCTACTAAAGTGGCTCTTGAGGGGGAGAAAGACTCTCTCTGATCCTTCCTTTCGTGGTTTTAATTCCCCCTCCGCCACTTCTGAGCCAGCGCAGATGGCTTCCCAGAGTCGGAGAACCTTCTAGGAGGGGTGCTGGACGGGGAGGGGGCCTGGGGTCTTGGGGAAGGAGCCTGGCTGGGTCCTAGTGCACATTCCTCCTCTGACTTCCACTGTGGCTCATCTCTCCTGGGAGGCTGAGGATGGGCTGTTGGGTGTTTCTTAGCTATGGATCAGGTGGTTGCTAGAACCTGCTCGTGTCTGACTCAATTGATGAGATTCATGAATGGAAGACTCCTCTTTCTACCCAGTCTTCCTTTTGCTCTCCAAGACCTTTCCTCCTTTCCAGTGTGTCCAGTTCCTCCTGCCTCCTTGCTCCACCTTTGTGGCTCTATTTGTGTGTGTGTGCGTGTGTGTTTGCTAGCGCGGAACTGGGGATTGGACCCAGGGCCTTGCATATGCTAGGCAAGCACTCTACCACTGAGCTACAGCCCCAGCCCTTTTTATTTTTTGTTTGAGACAGGTACTCTTTAAGGGGCCCAGTCTGGCCTGGAACGTGCCATTAGATGGGTGCCCCAGTGCCCAGCTCCACCTTGCTTTTTAAGCTCTATCCCCAGAGAAATGGTCAGTGTCTCATTTCCTTTTCTCATGGTTCCACCCCCTGTCCACTGTCCCTTGTACTACTACTTGGCACCAGCATTCATTTCTTATGATCTTTCAAGTTTGCCCTTTCTGACTTGAGGGTGGGTATGGACACTAGAATCAGGCCAACCAGCAAGCAGTCCTGACTTTTCTACTAAAAGGTCTAGCAACCCTGGGCGGGGGGTGCACTTACCAGCTCTGAAGCAGGAGATGGTGACTAGGCAAAGCCAAGAGAAATCAAGTGACTTCCTGGGGGGCTAAGAACATGATGGGAATTCCGATGGGAACAGGCAGATTTTGGACAGTAATCCTGGAAGGCTCAGACCTGCGTTTCCCTCAGAGAAACCAGGATCTGAGCTGAGGGAATGACTGGCAGCTGATTAGCTAGTGGGAAAGTGTACCTTAGGGATGTGTCTGCTTTCCCTGTTCAAGTGAAGATGCCTGGGGCTCACTGTGGGCCCACTACTTCCCCCTGGGGGCCCAGGAGCTCTGGGGACAGGAATCTACCTGCTCCTCTCTCTTCTCTGCCAGTCAAGAGAAGAGGATCTTGCAAAAATGAAGTGTCCAGAAGGTGGCCATGAGCACCACACCCTGATGTCCACCTGGCTTCCCTGCTTAGGCCTCTGGACTCTGTGGCTCTTTGCCTTCCTGAGGGGCCAGACCAGGGCTTTCTCAGCTCACGGTTTCTGGCTTGTGGCTAAACCTTTTGGCCTCTCCTCCACATTATCTCCAAGGAGGAATTACATGGGATTTAGGTCCATTTAAGAAAGCGTCCTTCTAATTTCCTGGGACTTAAAGCTCCTTCAGGCTCTCTCGGCAACCCCTCTCTAAGTAGAAGGTGATTTGATTCGAGATGCCGTTTGCTAATTGGAACCCTCTAGCTCTTCTGTTACTCAAGAATGCAGGGCACCACATGACCCTCCGCAAAGCTGCCTGGGTTTTTAAAAGGTATTTTTAGCTAGAATCCAGGGGTGAGATTTTGCTCAACTTTGCAGCAGTGAAGCTGTGACCCCTGATCCCCTCCCTCCCTCTCTCCTTTCTTTTCCTGGGTCTGTCCTTCCGTACTCTCTCCCTCTCTCCACTTTGTTTCCCCTCTCTGCTCTGCTTCTCTAGCCAGGAGGCCTCGGCTGGGTGTGTGCATGTGTGCGTGTGCATACGTGTAGACGTGTGCTTGCAGGAGCGGGCGCGAGGGCTGTCTGGGTGAGAGTGCGGCCACAGTGCCAGGCGGCCATGCTGCATTTCTGGCTGCTCATTGTTCAGTCCCGTCGCCATGGTGACGGGAGCAGCTGCTCCATTCTGGGCCTTGGCTTGGCTGTGCAGGGCGGCTGCCCGCCTGTCTGCCCGCCGGTCCGCCTGCCCAGTCGTGGGAGCTGCCAGCTCCGCGCCCTCCCGCTGCCCACAGGCCCTGCCAGGCTGGGCGCAAGAAAGCGTGTTTACTAACACCATCCACACGGCTCCCGGGGCATCGCGGCTCTGCCCAGAAGATGTCAGGCCCAGGGCACCGGGAGGTGGGCCTGGAGCCAGGCTGTCTGCAACAAGGGAAACCGGCCCGGCCTGCTGGCTGCTGCTATGGCCTGTCAGTGGCTCTCGGCCTCCAGGCAAAGCTGCAGGCACTCTGGGGGCCCAGAGGCCCCAGGAGGCCTTCCTCCATTTCTCCATCCTGGAATGCCACGTGGGACCCTCTTAACGTGGCCTCCATCCCACTCTGTTCCAGCTGAGTCCTATTCTACCCACCTGAGGGCTCTGCCCCGGGACCGTGGAGCCATTAAGGTCCAAAGCACTTGCATATACAGTAAAGAACTGCAGAGGGAGTAACTTGAGGGACATCTCAGTCCTGTGAAATTGGAGTGAGCCCCAGGCAGGGCAAGCGTGGTCAGTGTAGATGCCCTCCATGCCCAGGCTAGGTCTGCTCCCGTGATGTCCCGCGTGGTCCCCTTTGAGATAGGGCCTGCGTCCCTGAGCCCGTGACCCGCTCCTTCCCTCTTGGGCTTCTTCTCTCTTCCCATCATGCTCTCCCTCTCCTCCCTTTCTCTGTCTCTTCCCTTCTTCCTCTTCTCTGCTGCATCTCCAGGAAGTCCTAGACGTGTGCATGTGTCTGTGTGTATCCATGTCTCTGTTTCTGTGTGTGTCTGTGTGCCTGTGTGTGTGCACACATTTCTATGTTTCTCTGTGTGTGTGTGTGTGTGTGTGTCCTTAGGGGAGTTAAGGATATTTCTCCCCTGGACTTTGCCCTCCACACCTAGCCCAGGGATACTTACCAGCAACTGGTCTGAAAACCCTGGGGTCGGGGAGGGAAGGTGTCCTGTCTTTGGCGCCTGTCCCCTCTCCCACTCTCCAGGCTGTCCCTCCAGCCCTCCTTGGGAAAAGGCAGCTACTCTAGGCTTGCTGTGTGCTCCTGAGGACTCTGCCCTGAGCATGCCCCGTGGTCTTCACCCACGGCCCTCGCACAAGGCTTTCCTGAAAAATCGCTGCTTTATACAAATCTGAGTGTAAACTCACTTCTGTTCTCCATTTACTCAGTAAGCAAATATTAAACACTAATTTGGGGCAGGCACTGGGATCAGGGTGTAGACAGTAAAGGCCCAGCCCTGTGAGGCCACTTTGCCCACGTTTCAGCCTGCTCTTGGCCATAGGCTGGCCCTGCTGGTGCTGGACCCTGATTTTCCCCTTCAGGCTCCTGAGGATGCGGCCCACCCATCCTGCACTGGAGAAGATCTGAGACTTTATTGCTCAGCAGTCATAGAGAAGGCACTGATGTGACTGTGCCCCTATCAGGTTGGCACCCCAAGTATAGTTTTGGCCATGCAATTAGAAGCTGGTTATGACTTTAGGCTTTAAAGGGATCTCAGGCCTCAGCACACTGGGGAGAAGTATTCCCTGGAAGCTTCCCAGGCTCCTGCTTGGCCACTTGCAGCATCCTGGAGTGTAGGCCTCATGAGGTTCTGGGGCCAACACTGGTCTGCAGGAAGGTGCCCAAGAAGCCTTGCCATGAGCAGCCCTGGTTAGGGGGCAGGTGGTAGAGATCTGTTTGTAAGGATCTGGTGCTTGGACAGTAGGGCCTGTTTTAACTATTCAGTGTCTACTACATGCTAGGCATGAGACTAAGTGACTTCCACAACCAGCCAAATTTGTTTAATCTACACAGGGATCCAAGAGGGTAGGAACCTCCTCTTTTTGCAGAGAGGAATGTGGGGCTCAGAGAATTTCAGTGACTTGCCCAAGAATACCCAGCTTGGGTGCAGAACCCAGCTCTGAAAACTCACTTCTTCTTCCTGAGTCATCCTGTCTCACAAAATTTTGGGCACTTCTTCAAAACACTGTCTCCAGAACGAGCTCTTCACTGGAGGACTCAACAAGGATACCCCAGGTGAGGCTACCTCACAGTCTCTCCCTTGGCCAAGACGTCCCTCCTTTTGACTGGAACCCAAGAGCAGCTTCCTGTCTCCAGGCCTCCATTTCTGCCTCATCCTAGTTCTTTCTCATGTGATCACCAGAGGGAAAGTCCTAGAATGTAAAGCACTAAAATATAAATAACAACCCAGTACATTCAACCTGACCCTACTTGTTTCAAATTATTATATATGTCCCTCTCTCTCTCTCTTTCTCTTTCCAAAAGGAACACAGGTATATTCAGGACAAATCTGCAGGGTCAGTGGAGACTGAGACCCATCTTCTGTTTATAGCCTGGGGTAGATATAGGGAGTGAGGGAGGGTGTACCTATATCTCTTGAGAGAGAGGGAGAGAGAGGGAGAGAAAGAGAGGGAGAAATTAGGTTTTTTTTTTTTTTTTTGGTACCAGGGATTGAACTCAGGGGTACTCGACCACTGAGCCACATCCCCAGCCCTATTTTGTGTTTTATGTAGAGATAGGGTCTCACTGAGTTGCTTAGTGCCTCGCCGTTGCTGAGGCTGGCTTTGAACTCGCGATTCTCCTGTCTCAGCCTCCCAAAGTGCAGGGATTACAGACGTGCGC
>PVHX01023653.1:0-25332 GCA_004024805.1 Geosciurus inauris
CATGTTTCATAGTATTTATGCCATTTCCACTCCACTTCTGGTCCTCAGCCATACCCCATATGTGCACAGAACTGAACTTTTACGTCCAGATATCTGCTTAGTCTAATATATTGTCAGAGAGGTAGGACTCTTGCTCAGGCCAGTGACCTGGTTAGGGACTACTGCATTACAGCCAAGAAAGGAGAGAACAGGAGTAGGGGTGTAAACAGGAAGATCCGAGAGTTTCCCTCTCTGGGAAAAAATGTTGAAACTCTGTCTCCACCCTAGCTCACTGTTGGGACCGGGAAGAAAGAAAAAGTAAAGGGAGCATTAGTAATGTTACATACTGTAAGGTGTGGTTTATAAAACCCTCCCTTAGCTCCTTTACAGTAAAATCTGCGTTGCTTATAAATATTTGAAGGGTGGATTTTCTTTTGAAGGGATTTGAGTATGCTGATTCTCACTTCAGTGTTGGCCTGAGGCAAAAGGGAAGCTTACCACAGCAGAGTTATGCAAGAGAGTTTTAGGTGTAGGATTAGCACAACTAATAAGACCTGTTCAAATAAGCAAGAGAAATGTTGGGAAAGGGACCATAGATGTGACAAAAATTCACAGAGTCCTCCTTTTGGGTTAGGAATTTGATTCCCCAAAGAATTTTTTTTTAATGTATAAATATCACCCAATCATCTCTCACTAACGTACCTGTTAGTTGAGGTGTGTCAGCTTCTTTAATAAACAATAAGCAAAATCTTGGGGGTAGGGGAAGGCCAAAGGAGGACAAAAGGAAATACTTAGCATGGAAGAGGAGTTTTGGAAATCTTTGGAGGCAAAGTATGCTGCCAACAGGCACTGGCACTGCAGTACATGCCCTGGGCAATGGGCACAGGATGCAGCTTTGAAAGTGCTGATTTTCGTGTGAGAGGTTGAATCAAGTTCTATTCAATTGCATCACATTTCCCACAGATCATTTCTGGCCAAAGGTCTTTTTTTTTTTTTAAGAAATTTTTTTTTCTTTTAGTTGTAGATGGACGTAATACCTTTATTTATTTTTATGTGGTGCTGAGGATTGAACCCAGTGCCTCCCATATGCTGAGCAAGCACCCCATCATTGAGCTACAATCACAGCTGGCCAAGGTCTTAGGTTCCTCTTATGGAAATCACACTCAGCAAGAGACCAAGTGCCACTCAGAGGATTGGAGAACTCAGGTTTATTTACGGCAGTGGACCCAGCCTGATGAGCTAGTGCTCCGAAGTTCTGGGCCCCCTAGAGAGGCTGACAGAGGGGAGGGGGTAAAATTAACCCTTTCCCCAGGCATTGGTTCTTTATCATAATGTTCTTATAATTTCATTTTATAATGAGCTCTGGTATTTCCTTCACAATGGATATCCTCATCTCCTGCTGGCCTCTTATTTCCAGTAAAGATTTTGCTATCATTGAAGCAGCTCCTTACAAGACAATTTGGAGCCCTATTTTAAAAATGTGATTAAGTATGCATAATATAAGACAGTCTGTTACCCCATTCACTTCAATTAAATCCTGAGTAGAGAAGTAACAAAATAAGGAATGCAGGGCTGGGCATGCGGCTCAGTGGTAGAGTGCTTGCCTAGCACATGTGAGGCACTGGGTTCCATACTCAGAACCACATAAAAAATAAATAAAATAAAGGTATTGTGTCCATCTATAACTAAATTAAAAAAAAAATAAGGAACACAGAAAATACTAGAGGATCTGAGTATTCTCCTTAAGGAAAGTAAGGTTCTGGTTTGGAAACACAACAATTTTTGGCAGATAATGGACAATAAAACAATAGTTAAAGCTGGTGCCTGTAATAACAGCAACTCTGTAGGCTGAGGAGGAAGATCATAAGTTTGAGGCCAGCCTGTGCAAGTTAATGAGGCCCTGTCTCAAAATAAAAAAATATAAAGAAAGGACTGGGGATGAGCTCAGTAGTCAAGCACCCCTGGGTTCAACCCCAGTACCACCAAACAGCCCTCCAAAAACCAAAATAAGTAACAAACAAACAAGAAAAAAAAAACCCAATGGTAAAAAGAGAAATGAGCAAACCATAGTTAACCACTGGGATAGTTGGGGAAGGTCTCAAGGAAAAGGTGAAATTTGTGTATTGAAGTGGGTAAGAATTTACTAAATGGAATGTGGAGGACAGAAAGAATTGACATTCCAAGTAGTAGAAGGAATTGTTGGTTTCCCATTACTAAAGGCCAGAGAGCTTCTAAAAATTAGACACGTTGTTTTTAAAATGTACTTATTTATCCTTACTGGAGATCAAACCCACGATCATTCTATTTCAGAGCTACATCCCCAGTCCTTTTTTATTTTTTATTTTATATTGTGCTCAAACTCACAATCTTCTTGCCTCAGACTCCCGAGTAGCTGGGATTACAGGCATGTGCCACCATACATGGCTAGCCACATAATTGAATTTCACAGGATGGCTAAAAATCCTTAAAAATTTAAGAGGTTTTTGGTACCCAATGTTTTCCCATCTATTTGTTTGTTTGTTTTTTGGTAGTAGGGATTGAACCCAGGGTCATTTTACCGCTGAGCTAAATCCCCAGGTCTTATTTCTTTATTTATTTTGAGATAGGGTCTCACTGAATTGCTGAGGCTGACCTGGAATTTGCTATCCTCTTGCTTTAGCCTCTAGGATTATTGGAGTGCACCACCCTGCTTGGCTCCCATCTGTTTCTTTATCAAAACTGTATATAATGTTTTTGGAAAAATTACCTTCATTATTTTGACTGCTTGGCACCATAACTTGATTTGAATCCTGCCAGCAATAGTATTTTCATCTATAAAGACATTTCAACACAGATATAAACATGCGTTCATAAATACACAGAGATATTTGTGATTTCATTTTTGGCATGCTGTGGAAGTAACTATAGTTTTGTATGCAGGCTGGTTTGAGTGTGACTAGAAAAGTCCAATAGGCCCTGGTACTCAGAAGGACAGTTTTTAGGATTCAATGCCTGCAGTCTCTTCTTTAGTGTCTTACTAACTTTCTCTTTGAACTTGTGGATTTTTAAGTTTTTTAAAAATTAATTAATTATTATTATTATTATTTGGTACTGGGAATTGAACTCAACAATACTTGACCAGTGAGCCACATCCCCAACCATATTTTGTGTTTTATGTAGAGACGGGGTCTCACTGAGTTGCTTAGCGCCTCGCCATTGCTGAGGCTGGCTTTGAACTCATGATTCTCCTGTCTCAGCCTCCCTAAGTGCTGGAATTACAGGGTTGCACCACTGCACCTGGCTGAACTTGTTTTGCAAGTAAAGGTTGATGGGACAATGCAGGCACAGTGGAGCCCACATTCCACCACTTGCCATCTCTCTGCTTTCTGGTACAAGTTCTCAGTTGTTGGCACTATCATTCCCTAGTATCCCAAACGCTGCTCGGCCTCTCCCTTTTTGCTTTGCCCAAGGACTGCTTCTGCCTGGGGTGGCAATGGGTCTTGGTGGGTGGGTGGTGATGGTGGTGGTTCTGCCCACACTTTCCTGGTGGAACCTGGGTATGGTGTGGGGGAAATCCAGGTTAGACATGGTTATCTTGTAGTACCTTGGGTCAGGGCACAGTGTGGCCATCCCTGCCCTGGGTTGGCAGTGTGCCACCAGACATTTAGTGTATGTATTGGCAGAAGTGAGCCTCTCCCCCTCTCCCCAAGTACCTCCCAGCATGGAGGTTGCACTCTTAGGGTCAAGGTAAGGAGTGCTTTTCTGACATGCACTGGGGTGACAGACCATTGTAAGGGGAGGTTGACTTCTTGCTCCTTGCAGAGCCCAGTGGCTGGGTCCTGCTGTTGGCAAGAGGGTGAACCTGGCAGCTGGTGGAGGGTGAGTGCAACGCCAGTTTTGAAATGAGACTCCAGGGTACCTCTGAGCATCTGCTCTTGCCTTGCAAATACCCCCATGGGAGAGAGCATGACATTAAGTAGCAAATAAAACTACATTGGCTTGAAAGAAAGGAATATATCTGAAGAAAAAAGCTTTTTAAAAAATTATTTATTTTTTATTGAAGAAAAGCCAGGTGTGATGGAGCACGCCTGTAATCCCAACTCAGGAGACTGAGGCAGGAGGATCAAGTTCAAGGCTAGCCTCAGCCATTTAACTACACCCTGTTTCAGAAAAACAAAGAAACAAAAGGATTGGGGATATAGCTCAGGGGTAAAGCACCCGAGTTCAATACCAGTACCAGCCCTCCCCTCAAATGTTTGAATTTTAGAAGCTTTAACAGTCTTTCTCTCTATTCCCACTTTTTGAACAAGGTGGCCACATTTCCATTTTTTAAATAGGCCCTGCAAATTATCTAACCAGTTTTGTCTGTAGGTATTCTACTTCTTTTTCCTTTCTAAGTAACAGACTATAGCATCAGAAGCAGGGATGTCTTCTTTCATTAGTGAAATAAGCCAATTTTTACAACACCTAGTATTATTAATCTTCAATTACATTTGATGGGTTTGGCAAAGAGGAAACAATTTTTCCCATACCCATAAGACTAGCTGTATCAGTAAATTTATTTTATCATATGATTTAAAATTCATAAGCAAGGAAGAAAATTTAGTAGTTGTCAGTAAAATTCCATTTTAAATTGCAGTAATTTCTTTTCTGGATGTTCTTGATATCTAGCAATCATGATATAAAATGTTGCTTATGTGTAGATATTATATTACACAAAATAATTTATTTTCAGCATGGAGGCAGTCAAGTCTTCTAAGAATAAAATAAACATTAAAAATAATTGAATCTTTGAAATATGCATTTCTTGCTGATATGATTGCTGTCTCTTGTGTTAGGGAAATGATACAGCTTGATGGAAAGAACCCAAGATTCTGAGTTAGCTCTCAAGTTTCTCTTTGTAAAATAAAAATCTTCAACTCACTAGAAAATTTCTAAGATTTTTTCTAATCCTGAAGTTCAATGACATTTGCATAGTATGCTTTATATAGTATGCACATGTATATGCACACACACAGCCCTTTATTCTACTACTAAACTACCTTTAATTACTATGATTTTAGAATATGTTTGCATGAAAGGAACAGAAAACTACTAAATTAGCTCAAGTTAAACATCTTTTTCCTTTTGAGAGACTATCATATAGAACAAGAGTATATAAAATACATATGTATAAATTTTTAAAATAACTATGATGTAACCACTACCCAGGCTAAGAATACACCACTATACCCTAGAAGCCACTTAATTGTCCCTTCTGAAAACATGTCTCTATCTGTCCTCTGGGGGTAGCTATTATACTATTTCCCCCACCCTACCCTATGCTGGGGATTGAACCCAGGGCCTCAAGCATGCATGGCAAGGACTCTACCACTAAGCTACACCCTGGCCCTATTATACTGCTTTATGAGATGATTATTCTTGTTATTCTTTATAAATTTTATTATTTTTGTATGTGTCCTTAAACAATTTTATTTTAAAAATAATCGCACTATTAAAATATTATCTCACAGTCTACCAGGAAATGAAGAACCTCAGGAAGGGCAAGAAACAGTTCAGTTCTGAATTTTCAGGATCATGAATCCAGTGCTCCATCATCAATGTGGCTCAGGGTCCAAAGTATTGAGAAGGATAATCTGATTGGATGAAGGGGTTTGTATCTCCTTGGTCAGGTGTGTCTATCTTTGATATAGTCTATTATGGCTGGTGAGAATGCTGGGAGCAGTCAGGACAGTAAGGCCCAGGTGGGATTTATTCAGGAAACAACTTGACATAGTACGTAATTCAGCCAGTGATGATGGCACCTTGAACAAGTCTGTATTATTGATTTTATATTCTACATTTCACTTTATTTTTTTTTTTTTCCTTTTTGTACCAGGGATTGACCTAGGGATGCTTAACCACTGTGCCACAACCTCAGCCCTTTTTATTTTTTATTTTGGGACAGAGTCTCGCTAAGTTGCTTAGGGCCTTGCAAAATTGCTGAGGCTGGCTTTGAACTCGTGATCTTCTTGCCTCCTGAGCTGCTGGCATTACAGGCGTGAGCCACCAGGCCCAGCTCATTTCACTTTCTTTTAAAATATATCTCTCACTCTTGAGATGACTCTCATTCTCCCTTGAATGCGTTTTCCTTGTTTTAACTTCACAAGCATTTGTGTTGAGATGGCCCTCATTCTCCCTTGAATGTGTATCTGCTTTCCTAGACAAACCTCTATGTATCTGAAAAAAAAAATACAATAAAATATACTTTCAGATCCCCTCAAGAAAAAAATGCTAATTTTAATTTAGTTAATCTGGCAAGTGAAATAAGGTACCCCTTTTATTTTCTATGCCTTTCTTGGGTATCTGTGTTGCCATTCAACAGAAAATATATTGACAATCTCACTAATAGTGCTCCACATTGGATTTCTGATCTTTGGCCAGGCTTATATCTTCTCCCGTTCCCAATCCAATTTAAAAGTTTGAATACTACATATTAAATGACAAATATGTGATGGAATGAAATACATTGTCTATTTATTATTTCACAATTTAAAACATGAATTGTGTATTAGAGATGCAGTAATTCTACCCATTCTCTCTTCTAAAAGATTCTGATTCTTGTTTCCATCACGACAGAACCCTTACTGATCCATTTGTAGTATGAGGCCCCACTGGGACTAAACAAATTTAACCTATTCTTTCCCATTTAATTCTCTCAGCAACCACAACACAGGCACTGATTTCCCTACCTAATAAATGGTGGAATCTTAGTAAACTACAAATTTATTAAAAGAAAAAAGAAAGAAAGAAAAAAATATATGGCATGGGATTCAAAACAACTGGTCTGTGTTAAAAAAAAAAAATTGTCAGGCGTGGTGGCGCACGCTTGTAATCCCAGCACTTTGGGAGTCTGAGACAGGAGAATCGCGAGTTCAAAGCCAGCCTCAGCAATGGTGAGGCACTAAGCAACTCAGTGAGACCCTGTCTCTACATAAAACACAAAATAGGGCTGGGGATGTGGCTCAGTGGTCAAGTACTCCTGAGTTCAATCCCCAGTACCAAAAACAACAACAACAAAACACGTCAGGCCAGGCATGGTGGCACATGCCTGTAATCCCAGAGGCTGAGGCAGGAGGGTTGCAAATTCAGTCAGCCTCAGCAACTTAGAAGCAACTCAGCAAGACCCTGTCTCTACTGTCTCTAAATAAAATACAGAGAAGGGCTGGGGATGTGGCTAAGTGGTTAACTGCCCCAGGTTCAATCCCCAGTACCAATACACTCACACACACACACACACACACACACACACACACAGAGTCAGTGTCATGAAAGAGGAATTAATTATGCCAGATTAAAAACAACAACAACAAAAAATAATATCTTGGCATAGTAGTGAATGCCTGTAATTCCAGAGACTCTGGAGGCTGAGGCAGGAAGATCACAAGTTTGAGACCAGCCTGGGAAATCTAGTGGGGCCCTGTCTCAGAAGAAAAAAAGAGAGAAAGAGAATCTGGGTAAAGCTTGTGGAGGAATTCTTTGTGCTGTTCTTCCAACTTTTTTGCAAGTTTAAAATTATTTCAAGATAAAATGTTTAAAAATAAACCGAATCTTTGAACAAAATTCTCCCTCTGTTCCTTTGCTTCCTGCTAGGATCACACACAACTACCAACAGAAATAGGAAAACTAACTGCAGAAAGAAGAAAACAATGATTTCTTACCTCCTATTACTTATCAGCTGCCTCTCCCCATCCCCCTATTTAATTTAATCCTCATAGTACCCTTCAGTACACTGGTTCTCAGCCGGGACTGCACATTACAAGCCCCAGAGGAACTTTAAAATTCCCCATGTCCTGGCAACAACCATCCTGGTAAGTTTAGAAGCTGTGGCATAGGACCCAGTCATTAGTACTGTGTCAAATTCTCCAGGTGACTCTACTGGGCTGCCTTGGACCTAATGCTTTATAATCTCTATTTTACAAATGTCAAAGATGAGATTCAGTAACTTACCCATGTACGAGGCTTGTGGGAGTGGCAGCAAGGGTAGGGTGGGAGAGAGGGGCACACAGAAAAAGGGAGGGCGCCTGTGTGCCTTCCCTGTGCAGGCTTTCTCCACCCACCTCCTGGCCACCTTCTATCTTCACCTGGTTTTCCAGAATGTGCCCTGCAGGCAACAGCTGAAAGGTGCTGGAAAATACAGTCAGACCTGTTCCTGAACTTTAAGAAACTTATTAAGATGAGCATAAGGATATAAAAGCTAGTGAATATAAGAAAATCCCATGAAAGTACAAAGGTGCTTGATGAGGTGAAATCAGGGTTCAATTTATTATTTTTATTATTTTGGTACCAGGAATTAAACCCAGGAGTGTTTAACCACCGAGCCACATTTCCAGCCCGTTTTTTATTTTTATTTTTCTTATTTTGAGACAGGGTCTCACTAAGTTATTTAAGGCCTCACTAAATTGCTGAGACTGGTTTGAACTTGCAATCCTCCTGCCTCAGCCTCCTGAGCTGCTGGGATTACAGGTGGGCACCACTGCGCCTGGCTCAGAAAGCCTTTTTAGATTAGTGGTCAAGAAATAGAAATTTATATCTCTAAACATGTCTTTCATAAAAACATATCTTCCTTCAACCTTTTTTCTACTATTTTCCTTCTTGGCTCTTCCTTAAATTTTCTTCAACAAGACAAAACAAACTTAAAATTTTTAAATTGCAATGTAAGAAATTTCTAAAAGACTTCAGTCCAAATTAGAATGGTTAAATGTGTCTCCTTTAAGCTATGTTTCTCTATAACTTGTAAATCATTAGGAAGAATTATGTCCCATTTTAGTTTAGTCTTGTCTCTTAATTTTTCACATTGCTGAACCGATAATGCACAGATAACATTCACGTAATAAACCTTAATTGCTGCTGCTCCTAGGTTTCCCAAACATTTAGAAATAAGCCCTTTTCAAGTACTGTTTAAGCTGAAGAAGGGGAAATTCGACCCACGGTTTATCACTTAGCTCATTAGCATACTAATATGACTACAATTTGCATTTGACTAGGGGATTGTTCTTTCACCCCTGTAATCTTGTTGGCAGAATATCACAGTTTTTGGTTGATTTTTAAAACAAATTGTCTATCTACACTAGGGAAATAAGGTGGTGTTAATACAAGAAGCTTGGAAGTGAATTAATTGCTCTGAAAGAATCCCATGTTGGGCTAGCCCCTTAGGTGGTGTTATTTGCACGGCTCTCGCAAATGCTAATGATCAGTTCACACTGGCATTTAAACAAAATCAACCCTAAGACATTTCTCACACTTCTTAATGAAGGATTCCTTTTTTCTTTGTCTCAAGTTACCTAAGTCCTGTGGTGATTTAGGATAGCTCTACTTTGATCATCTAAAATGTGGCCGAGGCTTTCCAATAACTTTTTCAGTTAAGCAGTTCAGAATGAACTAGCTCTTTTCTAGCAGCTTTACCATTCAAAGCATTTACCTTGATGTGGATATACATAAGAAGGAAATTAACAGTGGATCTTATTGATGGCAATCTTACTGGCATCACGATTTTTACTATAAAATATAATTAAATATTTTATGTAATAATGTGCTTTTCTAAAATATTCTAAAAATATTTTAGATGGCTGGTGTGGTGGTAATCCCAGGAGTCAGGAGGCTGAGGCAGGAGTTTCACAAGTTCAAGGCTCGCCTGAGCAAATTAGCAAGACCCAGTCTGAAAATAATAACAAATTATTATCTTTAATAATTTAAATAATTTATTGTTTCAGTAATTTAGAAAGGTCTGGGGATGTAGGGCTGTAACTCAGTGGTAAAGCACCCCTGGGTTCAATCTCCTCTACAGAAAAAAAAAAAAAAATTAGGAAACCTGTGGTAAAAAGCATATCCACTGGCTGGGGGTGGTGGCACATGCCTGTAATCCCACATGCTCAAGAGGCTGAGGCAGGAGGATCGCAAGTTCAAAATCAGCCTCAACAAATTAGCGAGGCCTAAGCAATTTAGCAAGACCCTGTCTTGAAATTAAAAATGAATATTAAAGCCAGGCGTGGAGGCGCATGCCTGTAATTCCAGCACTTTGGAAGGCTGAGGCAGGAGAATTGCGAATTCAAAGCCAGCCTCAGCAAAAGTGAGGTGCTGAGCAACTCAGTGAGACCAAGTATCTACATAAAATAGAAAATAGGTGTGGAGATGTGGCTCAGTGGTCGAGTACCCCGGTACCAAAAAAAGAAAAGAAAGAAAGAAAAGAAAATTAAAAATGACTGGGAATGTGGCTAAGTGGTTAAGTGCCCCAGTACCAAACACAACAAAACAACCAAAATTAAATTGAAGGATATTGACTGTTTTGTTTTTTTTTGTTGTTGTTTTTGTTTTAGCTGTAGATGGACACAATGTCTTTATTTTATTGCTTTGTATGTGGTGCTGAGGATCGAACCCAGGGCCTCACGCATGCGAGGCAAGCGCTCTACCACTGAGCTACAATCCCAGCCCCTATTGACTGTTTATAGAGGTAGATGCCTCTGATGTAAAGATGCCATTTATTTCTGTTGGTGTACCAGTACAAGGATAGATATATAATTGTCCAAAAGAAACATCCCTGTAGTAGGAGACAGTAAGTCCTTCTGCCAGGTTGGTTAAGATCTTGGTTAGATGAAAGAATGTCCCCTTCAGTGTCCCACCATGTACTTTGGCAACAGGTTCATATCACATTTCTGTCTTGGAACAAAGGGCCTGCTAAATTCACACTGGAGAAGAGACTTACAATACCTCTTCCAAATAATTAATTGATAATGGCAGAATTTCTGGAATGCAAACAGGAGAGATTATTTTGTGGGGGTTATGGTGGAGTCCTATTCAGTCACTTAGGTGACTTTCTACTCCATCTCTTCTCAAGAAATAATTTGAGGGAGGAAGAAGAATGAAAGAGAAATGACACTAATCATTATTAAGTGCCTACTACAGGCAAGAAACTATAATAAATAAATTTAACCTATTAAATCCTGTTTAAATCTCTCAGCAACCATAAGACAGGCACTGATTTCCCTACCTAAATCAGTGGAGGCTTAAATTGCCTAACACAATACAGTAAAGTGAGAGTAGGGATTTAAGCCAGTTCTATCTGCTCTTAAAATCTGCTTTCTTTTCACAATACCATTCTGCTATTAAAATGAAAGAAGAGTCAGTATCTGAAAAGAAAATATATCTGAATGTTTGATAGCCCGTTGAGGGAAACATAACAAAATTTAGAATTAGATATGTCAGAAAGGGTATATTGTTCAAGCAGAAGACTAAAAGATAGCTAGAAACTGAAAACAGGAGATTCCAGACTCCTCAGGGACTCAGGAATAGAGTGTGTGTGTGTGGGGGGGTAACTGAGCAAACTGAGGCTGTCAGTATGGATTTCTTCCACACTGAGCATAGATGAACCGTGGGCCTATATTACTGACCTATATGTAGCTATGATTTTCAAAGAATAGTTTTATCACTTAGAGCAGCTTCGAGAAGATTAGCCTAAGCGCATGTTGCTGTCATTGGGAATTTACTGAGAGGAGAGTGTGAGAGAAAAGCAGACGCACACATCTAGGAAGTTTCTCTAGGGTACACACAGAGGAACGAAGCTGTTGGATAAAGAGTGTGCAGATCCACATCTTCACTGGATATTACCTAAATGGGAAAGGATAGCTGTTGGTAGGAAGTTGCCTCAAGAATGACCTTGTCACAGGAAAGCGGGGAGCTAAAACTCCAAACCTCAGTTCTTGTGTTCCAATGAAAGAAAATTTAAAATCAGACACCAAAAGCCATGCAAGAGAACTTTATTGTAAGTGACAGTGAGGTGAAAAGTGAGGCTTCAGGAGAGAGCACTCTCAAGAGAGAGTGTGGGCTGTCTCTGAGCAGAGAACAACAAAGGAGACAAGGCTGTCTCCAAATTCATTACTGTTTGATGTTTATCAGGAGAACTGGGGACCATCTTCTGTACTCTTTGCCAATCAAGTGTTCAACTCCTCCTTCATAAAGAGTGGTGGAGTTTTTGACCTTAGTTGGTCCTCTCCAGAACCATCATGGTAGCCATCCTATTTTAGGGGCTTCATCTACAAGTCAATCCCATGTGAATGTGGGCACTGGTGTGCTGGTCAGAAGTTATCTTAGTGCACATGGGCTAATAAAGGAATCTTCCTCCCCAGAAAAATGGAGACACATATAGCCCTAATTTCTAGCTTCACACCATCCTCAATGGACCCTGTCAAGAGTTAGTCTCATTAATCCTGTTCTATTGACATGTTTTCCCATTGGCTCCCTTGCTTCTATTTATTTTCTACAAATTAACTACCACCCTTTGCTTTCTCATCCACTTTGAGAATAGTTAAAGAAGACTTTAAAGTACTTTAAAGAACATTTGTGACCTTACCATGCATTTTATTGCTCATTGATAGTTACTACATAAGAACCTGACCTCCATATGAAAGAAAAAGGAAATTGCTTTCCCTCCTTTAACAGTTCATCAATCTCATCAAGAACCCATAATGCTGGGCACAATGACACACATCTGTAATCCCAGGGACTCAGGAGTCTGAGGCAGGAGGATTACAAATTCAAAGCTAGCCTCAGCAATTTAATCAGGTCTTAAGCAACTTAGTGAGACCCTGTCTCAAAATAAAAAATGGGATGGGGATGTGACTCAGGGGTAAATCACCCCTGGGTTCAATCTAGTACCAAAAACAAACAAACAACAACAACAAAACCTATCATGAACATGATACCAGATTTTGCAAGAAGCCCATTTTAATATGATCACTACCCCTCAAGGAGCTAATTATATAACCAGATTATGGAATCAGACTCTGGGCTCCTGAAACATGAAATATACCTCTTGGTGGTAAATTACAGAGCCTGAGTAGTCAGGGAGAGGAGAGATGTACAGAACCTGGTTTTAAGGAACTTGAGGGCCTTGAACGAAAGTGAGAGGAACAGGGTCAGGGCAAAGGGGAGAGGGAAAGAGATCGGGCAGCACCAATCACGCTTGGACTTGTGAGCTCTAAATTATAAACATGACATTTACACTGTGTACGGGGATATATTACACTAACATTATTGGTAGGATTATAAGTTAACACAAGCGCTTTGAAGGGCCATTTGGCACTTTGAAGGACCATTTGGCAATATTCAAATAATTTGTCTGGTGTATACTTTAGAGAAATTCCCCCTCATGGACATGGAGATATAGGAATAGATGGTCATTATCATGTTATTATTTTATTTATTTGTTTGTTTGTTTGTTTATTATACTGGGAATTGAACCCAGGGGCACTTAACCTCTGAGCCACATCCCCAGCTCTTTTTGTATTTTATTTTATTTTATTTTTTGTTACCCGGGATTGAACTCATGGCACTCAGCCACTGAGCCACATCCCCAGCCTCATTTGGTATTTTATTTAGAGACAGGTTCTCATTGAGTTGCTTAGCACCTCACTTTTGCTGAGGCTGGCTTTGAACTGGTGATCTTCCTGTCTCAGCCTCTCAAGCTGCTGGGATTACAGGTGTACGCCACCATGCCCAGCTGTATTTTATTTTTGAGACTGGGTTTTGCTAAATTGCTTAGGGCCTCACTAAGTTCCTTAGGCTGGCTTTGAACTTTAGGTCTTCCTTCCTCAGCCTTCTGAGCTGTTGGGATTACAGGTGTGCACCACTGTGCCTGGTTCATTGCCATGTTTCTAACAGCAAGATAATTGCCAGTCCTGCTAGTGTGTACCTGTAATTCCAACAACTCAGGAGGCTGAGGAAGGAAGACCTAAAGTTCAAAGCCAGCCTCAGCAACTTAACAGCAAGATATTAGATACAATTTACCTGCTAATACATAGAAGAATGCATAAATCAATTACAGTATATACATCCATTTTAATTATGATACAACTGTTAAAATCAATGAAGTACAGATATGGATATCAATGAATAAATTTCAAACAATAATGAAGAATAAAAGTAAATTGAAAATGAATGTATTCAAAATAATATTCGTATCAATTTTTTTATTTTTATTTTTAAAAATTTATTTAAATGAATTTCAAGTCATAGTATATATAGAGAGCTCAATTTTTCCATCTCTCTGGTTGCAAACCAGATAGAGTCACACCATTTTTGTCTTCATACATTCACCGAGGGTAGTGATGACCATCTCAATCAACCATCTTTACTATACTCACTCTCCTTTACCTCCCCCCTCCTCCCCCCTGCCCCATCCAGAGTTCCTCCATTTCTCCTATGTTTCCCATTCCCACCCCCCTTATGAATCAGCATCCACTAATCAGAGAGAACATTCGGCACTTGGTTTTTTGGGATTGGCTTACTTCACTTAGCATAATGTTCTCCGATTCCATCCATTTACCTGCAACTGCCATAATTTTATTCTCTTTTATTGCTGAATAATATTCCATTGTATGTACCACAGTTTCTTTATCCATTCATCTATTGAAGGGCATCTTCTATTGCAATTGTGAATTGTGCTGCTATAAACATTGAGGTGGCTGTGTTACTGTGGTATGCTGTTTTTAAGTCTTTAGGGTATAGGCCAAGGAGTGGAATAGCTAGATCAAATGGTGGTTCCATTCCAAGTTTTTTACAAAATCTCCATACTGCTTTCCAGATTGGTTGCACCAGTTTGCAGTCCCACCAGCAATGTTTACGTGTGCCTTTTTCACTGCATCCTCGCCAGCACTTATTTTTGCTGGTATTCTGGATAGCTGCCATTCTGACTGGGGTGAAATGAAATCTGAGAGTAGTTTTGATTTGCATTTCTGTGATGGCTAGAGATGTTGAACATTTCTTCATATATTTGTTTATTGATTGTATATCATCTTCTGAGAGGTTTCTATTCAGCACCTTAGCCCATTTATTGATTGAGTTGTTTGTTTTTTGGTGTTAAGTTTTTTGAGTTCTTTATATGTCCTGGAGATCAGTGCTCTATCTGATGTGTGTATGGGAAAAATTTGCTCCCAGAATGTAGGCTTTCTGTTCAATTCATTGATAGTTTCTTTTGCTGAGAAGAAGCTTTTTAGTTTAAGTCCATCCCATTTATTGATTCCTGCTTTTATTTCTTGTGCTATAGGTGTCTTGTTAAGGAATTCAGAGCCTAATCCCACGTGATGAAGATTTGGACCTACTTTCTCTTCAATTCGACGCAGGGTCTCTGGTCTAATTCCTAGGTCTTTGATACACTTTGAGTTTTGTGCATGGTGAGAGATAGGGATTTAGTTTCATTCTACTGCATATGGATTTCCAGTTTTCCCAGCACCATTTGTTGAAAAGGCTATCTTTTCTCCAATGTATGTTTTTGGCACCTTTGTCTCGTATGAGATAGCTGTATTTCTGTGCATTACTCTCTGTGTCTTCTATTCTGTACCATTGGTCTACATGTCTATTTTGGTGCCAGTACCATGCCGTTTTTGTTACTATAGCTTTGTAGTAAAGTTTAAAGTCTGGTATTGTAATACCTCCTGCTTCTCTCTTCTTGCTCAGGATTGCTTTGGCTATTCTGGGTCTCTTATTTTTCCAAATGAATTTCATGATTTCCTTTTCTATTTCTGTAAGAAAGGACTTTGGGATTTTAATTGGGATTGCATTGAAACTGTATAGTGCTTTGGGTAGTATGGCCATTTTAATAATATTGATTCTGCCTATCCAAGAACGTGGGAGATTTTTTCATCTTCTTAGATCTTCAATTTCTTTCTTTAGTGTGTTATAATTTTCGTTGTAGAGGTCTTTCACCACTCTTGTTAGATTGATTCCCAAGTATTTTATTTTTTTGGAGGCTATTGTGAATGGAGTAGTTTTACTAATTTCTTTTTCAGAGGACTCATTGCTGATGTATAGAAATGCACTTGATTTATGGATATTGATTTTATATCCTGCAACTTTGCTGAATTCATTTATCAGTTCTAGAAGTTTTCTGGTGGAATTTTTTGGGTCCTTCAAGTATAGAATCATATCGTCTGCAAATAATGATAGTTTGAGCTCTTCTTTTCCTATTTGTGTCCCTTTAATTTCTTTCATCTGTCTGATTGCTCTGGCTAGAGTTTCAAGGACTATATTGAATAAGAATGGTGAGAGAGGGCATCCCTGTCTTGTTCCAGTTTTTAGAGGGAATGCTTCCAATTTTTCTCCATTAAGGATGATGTTGGCCTTAGGCTTAGCATATATTAGCTTTAACAATGTTGAGGTATGTTCCTACTATCCCTAGTTTCTCTAGTGTTTTGAACATTAAAGGGTGCTGTATTTTGTCAAATGCTTTCTCTGCATCAATTGATAGAATCATGTGATTCTTATCTTTAAGTCTATTGATGTGATGGATTACGTGTATTGATTTCCGTATGTTGAACCAACCTTGCGTCCCTGGAATGAACCCCACTTGATCATGGTGCACTATTTTTTAAAGATGCTTTTGTATGCGATTTGCCAAAATTTTATTGAGAATTTTTGCATCTATATTCATCAGGTATATTGGTCTGAAATTTTCCTTTCTTGACATGTCTCACTCTGGTTTTGGAATCAAGGTGATACTAGCCTCATAGAATGAGTTTGGAAGGGTTCCTTCCCTTTCTATTTCATGGAATAATTTGAGGAGTATTGGAGTTAGTTCTTCTTTGTAGGTTTTGTAGTACTTGGCTGGGAATCCATCTGGTCCAGGGCTTTTCTTGGTTGGAAGGCTCTTGATGGCCTTTTCTATTTCCTTGCATGTAATTGATCTGTTTAAGTCATGAATGTCCTCCTGGTTCAGTTTGGGTAGGTCATATGTCTCTAGGAATTTGTCTGTGTCTTCAGGGTTTTCTATTTTACTGGAATATAAGTTTTCAAAATAGTTTCTGATTATCCTCTGTATTTTAGCAGGGTTTGTTGTGATATTTCCTTTTTCATCACAAATTTTGGTAATTTGGGTTTTCTTTTTTTTTTTTTGGTACTAGGAATTGAACTCAGGGGCACTCGACCACTGAGCCATATCCCCAGCCCTATTTTGTGTTTTATGTAGAGACAGGGTCTCACTGAGTTGCTTAGCACCTCGCCGTTGCTGAGGCTGGCTTTGAATTCACGATTCTCCTGTCTCAGCCTCCCTAAGTGCTGGGATTACAGGCTTGAGCCACCGCACCTGGCTGGTAATTTGGGTTTTCTCTTTCCTTCTTTTTATTAGGGTGGTGAAGGGTTTGCCAATTTTGTTTATTTTTTCGAAGAACAAGCTTTTTGTTTTATCAATTTTTTGAATTGTTTCTTGTGTTTCAATTTCATTGATTTCAGCCCTGAATCTAATTATTTCCTGTATTCTACTTCTTTTGGTGTTACTTTGTTCTTCTTTTTCTAGGGCTTTGAGTTGTAGTGTCAAGTCATTGATTTGTAGGTGGACACAATATCTTTATTGATTTAATTTTATGTGGTGCTGAGGATCAAACCCAGTGCCTCACGCATAAGAGGCAAGCGCTCTACCACTAAGCCACAATCCCAGCCCTGACTTTTACTTCTTTGAGTATGTGAGCTTAATGCAATAAACTTTCCTCTTAGCACTGCCTTCATAGTGTCCCGGAGATTTTGGTAAGTTGTATCAGAGTTCTCATTTACCTCCAAGAATTTTTTTTATCTCTTCCCTGATGTTTCTTTAAAACATTTTTTAAGTTGTAGATGGACACAATACCTTTGTTTTATTTATTTATTTTTATGTGATGCTGAGGATCGAACCTAGTGCATCTCATGTACTAGGCAAACACTATCACTGAGCCACAACCCCAGCCCCCTCATATCAAATTTTAAAAACACACAAATCAGGGCTGGTGGGTGTAGTTCAGTGGTAGAGCATGTGCTTTGCATGTATGAGGCCCTGGGTTCAATCCTCAGCACTACAACACACACACATGTACACACAGAATTCTACATATCACAAATACATAGTAAAAATATGCTACATATCACATATAATAGGATAAAAAAATAAAATGCATGCTAATGGTAGCCCACCAGTGAGACAGTTAAATGCAGCTGGGAAGAGACCTTCATCAATTTGTATAATATTTTAAAATGGGTAATGGATGTGGATTTTTTAAATTGCTCTCCAATATTTTGTGTGTCTTAAATATTTCAACTTAACGTTAGACGAGGTAAGAAAGAAGAACAAAAAGATGCATAGTGAATGTTTAATAGTATTTGTTGGGATTATATGTGTATTAAAATTTCTTTACATCTGTATTTCCAAATAAATGTATCATTTTTATTTAAAATTTTATAAATTAAAAAAATTAAAGAAAAAAGAACACATTGTAGAGACATGCAATACTGCAAGGACTTTGAATGTAATGAGAACACATTAAAGTCTCAATAAATATTTAGTGGATGGATGAACCGATGAGCCCTTCACCACACAGGCCAGCTGAGAGGAAGAGGAAGCTAAGAAGGGTGGAATTAGGCTAGTGCCTGAGGCAGATGGTCCTATTGGGTACACAATGCACAAATCACAGCAGCCATGCTCCTGTTCTAAGGACTAACTCAGATATAAGTAGATTCATTCTGGTAGGTGGGGTTGGGTAAAGGCAGAAATACTGATTGATTTGCTCACTTTTTTCCACCTTTGCCCAACCTATTCGTATCTTCCTTCTCTTTCCCACCTGCCTGTATTTCTGAGACTTCATCACTCTGACCACCTAAGCCTGCCTGTTACCATTTGTAGGACAAATCTGTAAACCATCCATATATAAATGAAATCCTTAGTCTAACAAGCTAATCTAAGTAACTTGGTGTTAGTTGGGTGTCCAGATGTGGAGAGGACAAAAGCTACTTAATTGTGTGAGTATCAAGCCCCAAAACATCCAACTATCCATCATTTCAGAAAGTTAGAGCTAAGTCACCATAGAAAGAGGATATAGATTTGGGAACACATTTATTTTCTTTAAACGAGTCCCTGTTTGTATTTTTACTAAAGTTCTTATATTTCCAAGTGAATTATATACTACTTGGTACAATTAAGATTCTGCTTTGTTAAATTGACTAACAAGGTAATTCTTTGGGCTGCGGCAATTTGAGGAAGATACAACAAGAATCTGCGCAGAAAATAGCAGTAATTTTCTAAATACAGCCAAGTCAATTGTATCTGTTGTGCACTAACAGAAAGACTCCTGGGTTTTAGTAGATAGCCCACTATGTAATCATCCTGGCTGAATAGCCACAGACACTTTGTTTTGAAGGGAGTGCAGAAATCCTGCAGGTTTAATTGCCAATAAATCAGCATGACCTCCAATCCCTGGCAGGCCTTTTCTACAATGATCTTTTCAACCAGAAAATGAAGAGATGGATTTTACAGTGTGTGCATACTGCCTGTGGTAAGATAACAGAATTACACTTGCCATTTTCTCTATTACAGGCTATGCTAGATAATGAAGGACTCTATTAATGACATGTTCTGTTTGCTTTTAGGTTATTTTCATCTTGTATTATAGTTATTTCTTTTTGTTATTATAGAGAGCTATCTTTTTTAAATCCTATCATTTGTTAGTTCAATATTTTGTTAGTTCAATATTTTACCAGAGATTTTATTCCCTAGTTAATTCACAAAAATTTGTGTTAAAATATTATGGATCACTTAATAAACTATTCACAAACTGGCTGAATTGGGTGCTGTTTTTAGCTGATTTTCAAATTTGTTTTTAAAAGTAGCTATTTCAAATTAATATTTCCAATTTTTTTAAAGAATGTAACCTTTATTTTATTTATTTGTTTTTATGTGGTACTGAGGATTGAACCCAGTGCTTCACCCATGCTAGGCGAGTGCTCTACCACTGAGCTACAATTCCAGCCCCTAATATTTCCAATTCTTAACTATAATAATTAATATAGAAATTTTAACACTTATGCATACCCAAATGTAACCTAAACCTAATGTTTGTACTTTTGAACCATTTGTGTATTTATTTTAATTTCAATGAATAATATTCTGGGGTATATATCTATACATTTAGATGTTTAATTATCTGTTTACTATAAGAAAACATCAACATCAAAAACTATTAAATTAAAGACTCTACTTCCTACTTAATTTCTGAGGGTTCCTGATACCTATTCTAAATTGAGGATGGTGTTTTTCCTGCCTGATCTCAGGGAGCTGGACCAGAAAATCAGAAGCTTTGTCTAACTCCAAAATCTACGATGTAATGTCCTATGTCAGGAGGCCATCTTCTTGGGGCTGTGTGAGAACAATACTATTATGCTTTAAATAAACATTTTAAAATGTATTATTAGGATTGGGAAGATGCTGAGATCATGGCAGCAGTGACACAGTTTTTAAATTTCACCAAATCCCCACATAACAACAAACAGAGCCACCAAATAGAAAAACTAAAATCATGTACAATAAAAGTAGGTGATAAGATATCCCCAGAAAGACCCAAATACAAGCACATGAGAACCAACTACTAATATCCACAAGATCTGCCATTTCTGTGGGAGAAAGCAGAAGAAAACAATAGGGCCTCTTATGAACCTGAGAACACAGTGGAAAAAATAGCAAGAGATATTTAGTGAATGCAAAGTGCAGCAGACCCATTCAAGAATAGCAGCCAAACTTGGGAGACCTTTGCCCCCACTCCAATAGCAGATGAGTGCAAGAGGCCCTCAGCAAGGGTGGAAGGAATTAGAACAGCTTGGTCCCAATAAACTCATGAAAACAGATCAGCCAAGGCACCCTTCCAGAATAGCGCCTGACCCAGACTTCTGGGAGTGAAATCAAAATTGACCATGAGAAAGACATAGAAACAAAGGAAAGAGAAAACCCATAGTCACAGAACCTCAGGAAGCAAGCAGTTAATTTTTTTTTTTTTTTTTTTTTTTTTACCAGAGATTGAACCCAGGGGTACTAAACCACTGAGCCATATCCCCAACCTTTTTTATTTTTTATTTTGAGACAGGATCTTGCTAAGTTGCTTAGGTTCTCACTAAATTACTGAGGCTGACTTTGAATTTGAGATCCTCCTGGCTCACTCTTCCAAGCCACTAGGCTTATATGTGTGTGCCACTGTGCCCAGCAATAGGCAGTTAATTTTTAAATACCTCCTGAAAACAATAGAAGAAGGAGCTTTGTGAAGTTAGCAAAACTGCCCGCAACCAAGGCTTATTGAAAAGATAGGAGCAGTGGTTCATGTCTATAATCTCAGACCAAGGCAGAAGGTGGCAAGTTTAAGGTCAACCTGAGCAATGTAGAAAGACCCTGTCTCAAAATAAAAACTAAAAAGATCTAGGGATATAGTTCAATGGCAGCACACCTTTGGGTGCTCAGTACCCAGTACTACAATCAATCAATCAATAAAAGTTCAGAAAAATTTGCTGGGTATGGTGGTGCATTCCTATCCTAGCTACTGCAGAGGCTGAGGCAGGGGCATCTCAAGTTCAAGGTCTCAAAATACAAAATAAAAAGGACTGGATTCTTTTTTGGTTCAATTCCTAGTTCAAAAAAAAAGTTCAGAAACATTCTTTTCACATGAAAATGAGCAAAAAGTTAATTTCTATACAAAAACCTAGCAAAACAAAACAAGGATACAGAGCCAAAAGACATCACTTCAGACAACGAAAACATATCACAAATATGTTCAGAGAATACACGAAGACATTCAATTGCAAAATAAACTGAAAGATATTGACATGATACAAAACAGAAAAAAACCAGAAGTCAAACTTTTTTAAAATTGAGAAATGGGGTTATAAAACTCAGAGAATTAGAACTAAAAGTAAAATTATTTCATAAATAAAGTCTTTTTTATCTTTTTGGGGGGAGGTGAGTAATGGGGATTGAACCAGAGGCACTTTACCACCAAGCTACATCTTCAGTCCTTTTTATTTTTTATTTTAAGACAGGGTCTCACTAAATTGCAGAGGGCTTCATTAAGTTGCTGAGGCTAGACTCGAATGTGTGATCCTCCTGCCTCAGGCTCCTGGAATTATAGACATGCACCTGGTAATAAAATATTAACTAGAAAGAACACAAAAGAATAAATATGCAGATACTATCTTAAGAGAAAGATAAGGCAAAAATAATTTTTTAAAAAATAATAATTTTTTAAGAATAATAATTTTTGTTTGCTGTTTTTAAGTCTTCTGGGTATAGACCGAGGAGTGGGATAGCAGGCTCAAATGATGGTTCCATTCCAAGTTTTCTAAGGAATCTCCATACTGTTTTCCAGATTGGTTGTACCAATTTGCAGTTCCACCAGCAATGTATGAGTGTGCCTTTTTCCCCACAACCTTGCCAACACTTATTGTTGTTTGTATTCTTGATAATTGCCATTCTGACTGGCGTGAGATGGAATCTTAGGGTAGTTTTGATTTGCATTTCTCTGATTGCTAGAGATGTTGAACATTTTTTCATATGTCTGTTGATGGATTGTATATCTTCTTCTTTGAAGTTTGTGTTCAGCTCTTTGGCCCATTTATTGATTTTTTTGGTGTTAAGCTTTTTGAGTTCTTTATATATCCTGGAGATGAGTGCTCTATCAGATGTGTGTGTGGCAAAGATTTGTTCCCAGAATGTCGATAGATGACTGGATAAATAAACTGTGGTATATATACACAATAGAATATTACTCAGCAATAAAAGAGAATAAAATTATGGCATTTGCAGGTAAATGGATGGAGTTGGAGAATATCATGCTAAAAAGTAAGCCAGTCTCAGAAAACCAAATGCCAAATGTACTTGTTGATAAATGGATGCTGATCCATAATGTGGGGAAGGTCATAGGAACAATGGTGGAACTCTGTTCACAGGGGTGTAAGAGCGGAGGGGGGCATGGGGACAGTAAAGGTGGTGGAATATGATGGTCATCATAGCCCTAACTTTATGTATGACTGCATATATGTTGTGATTGTATACAACTTACAACTAGAGAATTGATATGTTATCCTCTATCTATGTACAATGAATCAAATTGCACTCTGTTATCATGTAAACCTAAATAGAACAAATAAATAAATTAAATATGAATAACTCAAACAAAAAAATCAATATAGATATCAGAAAAAGAAAAAAAAGAATAATAATTTTAAAAATCAAAAAGAAATTAAGAGAAATAATTCAAGAGAAAGTAACAATTTGAAGACAAAGAAAATCCAACATACAGATAATAAGTTCTCCCCAAAGAAATCCAGTGAACAGAGCAAATGCTGAAACCACAATTCAAGAGAACTTTCCTGATACAAAAAGAAGTAATAATTTAAATTAAAAACTGATGGAGTACCCCATGTATATGAGAATATTTACCCAGAACAATTAACAGCGCAACATAATTTTGTAAAATTATTAGATTTAAAAGCAAAAGGGCTTCTCACACTTGAGATAGACTGCACTCTTTCTCTTTTCCTTCAAATATGTAATCCTTGCTTTCCTCAATAAATCTCTGCGACACAAAAAAAAGGAAAAGGAAACAAAATTCTTTTAGCATCTAAACAAACACCACGTGGTTTTACTAGACAAACACAGATTACAATCAGATTTGTCAACACTTCAACAAATATGGAGTAACACATTTAAGCTACTCAAAGAAAGAAAATGTGAGCCAAAGATTTTATATTCAACAAAACTGACCTTCAGGTATAAAAAACACAAACATTTATCAGCATGCAAACATTCAGGGGATATTGCTCTCACTTTCTCATTCCAAGGAATATAACAGAGAAGGAGCTTTAGACAACCCAAATGACTACAGACATAATGACTAAGGACTTGCTCCTGAGCATTCAGTAAAGGATTACTTGTAGGACCAAGAGTAAGTAGGGTTAAAAAGAAGTGTATGTTAGGTAATGGCTGTCTGACAATGTCAACGTAGTACAACTATTAAAACTGGGGGCATAGCTCAGTGGTAGCCTAGTGCACATGAGGCCCTGAGTTCAATCCCCAATGGCCCTCAAAAAAAATAAAAACAATTGAGGGGGCAAATGGGGAAAGAATACATGAAAGAATTTTAACTGTTCTCAGTAATTATATTTGTATGCTTCTGAGCCTACAATATATGTAATGCAGGATATAGTAAGCAGCAATTATGAGATATTTTAATTTTATTTTGCCCTCTGCCCTTGAGAATCAGGATTTTCTGGTATGGAACACTGAATACAGGAGAGATTCAACAAAATATTCTATAGTCTTAAATATAAATTGGAAATATCACTACTAACTAGAGTTTCTGTTTAAAATGTGTGCTTTTCTAATATATGTTTTATAATAAAAAGCCTGTGTGTGTGGGTTAGGCAATTTTCTTTCTTTTTTCTTTTTGCAGTAATAGGGATTGAATCCAGGGGTGCCTTTACAACTGAGTTACATCGCCAGTCCTTTTTATTTTGAGACAGGTTCTCACTAAGTTGCCCCAGCTGGCCTCAGGCTTACAAAGCTCCTGTCTCAGCCTCCCAAGTCACTGGGATTATAGATGTGAGCTACAATTCCTAGGTAGAAGCAATTTTCTTTCTTTCTTTCTTTCTTTTTTTTTCTTTTTGGTGCTAGAGATTGAACCCAGGGCCTTGTGCATGCAAGCATTCTACCAACTGAGCTATATTCCCAGCCCAAGCAATTTTCTTTTTAACTTTCATATCTCTGGAGAAAGTGATCATCCCTGCAGTGATGAGCATCCCTGGAAGCCAGATGGTGGTTTTGAAATCCTCTAATGCTATTTCTTACTAAGAGAAATGAAGGCTCCTTGGAAAAAGGCTGATTCAAGATCATGGAAAATATATGCATTTAGTAGGGCTATTGTAACAAAATACTACAAACTGAGCAGCTTAAACAACAAAAATTTATTCTTTTATGGTTCAGGGGAATAGAAGGAAGTTCTAAATCAAGGTTTTGGCAGGGTTGGTTCCTTTTATAGGCTGTGAGGGGAAGGATCTGATATTTTCTCTTTGGCTTTCAGATGGCTGCCATATCTATCCATTTGTATTTCAGTGCCCAGATTCCCCCTTTTTATAAGAACACAAATCATATTAGATTAGGACCCATTCTAATGACCTTGCCTTAACTTGTTTACCTTTGTAAAGATTTTATTTCCTAATAAAGTCAGATTTTAAGATACGAGTAGTTAGCATTTCAACATATGAATTTTGGGGGATAAAATTCGTACCATAACAGGCAGGAACTATTCAAATATCTTGTCATAGTAGACAGTGAAGAAGCTGACAAGACTTACCAGGAGCCGGGCGCGGTGGCACACACCTGTAATTCCAGCACTTTGGGAGGCGGAGACAAGAATCGCAAGTTCAAAGCCAGCCTCAGCAATGGCAAGGGCTAAGCAACTCAGTAAGACCCTGTCTCTACATAAAACACAAAATAAGCCTGGGGATGTGGCTCAGTGGTCGAGTGCCCCTGAGTTCAATCCCCAGTACCAAAAAAAAAAAAAAAAA
>PVHX01023654.1:0-25328 GCA_004024805.1 Geosciurus inauris
AAGCTGAAGTGAACCAGGGGATTCCACCCAAAGGATGCACATGACCCACAGCAATTCTTTTGGACCATGAAGAGAGGTAGAGAGCATCAGGTGTGTCTTACAGTAAAAAGTGTTCTGATATGTGAAAGGAACACATTAAAAAATTAAAAAGGAGGCTGTAGGGAAATTAGAGAGGAGACTAAGGGAAAGAATTTCCTTCTTAGCTTGACCCTTCTCTTACCAAGGGACTCCAAAGCAACAACTGAAAACTTTGTTTTTCTTCCCTCTGGGAACAAAAATCTAATTTCTTATAAAGTCAGGAGAAAGAAAGGATTCATGTTACACATGGAGTGCAAAGTACTTATGTGTAAACAGTCATCCATTGACTCACAAATTAAGACCTCATTGCCATAGTAGTTATTAGCTTTTAGAGAAGGAGGTGAGGACCAAGATTCCCTTAGGAATATGATGAAAGCTACTAAGCCCTCTCCACAAATAAAAGTACACACATGAATTACTGAACTTAATTCTGGTGACTTTGTATCCCAGCTATGTCCTGTCTGTGGAGTCTGTTAAGAGAACACCAGTATTTCTAATTTCTCTCTGTGTTGCTCCAGGTTTCCTCCATTCCCAAATAAGTTTTTAAAATACTACCTTTGTGTTGTGGACATCTGTGTGTCTTGTTATCTTCTATTCATCCAGTTTATCGTTCATTAAACAATTGTTGGCTCCCACTTATTATAACAAACCAGCCAGCTCAGGCTTCATTTCTGTACACAGGAATTGTACAGGGGTACTATTTTCCTTTATTTGAGATCAGTGCAGATATCTGTTCATATTATGAAGGGAAACTATTATGAATTTTAAAAGGAAAAAATAAATCTTTCCAAATTGAAGAAAATATGGAAGAAAGAGTCCACATTTTTCCCTCACATTTGATGGCATGACAAGGTGTGGAAAGTGGGGGGAAATTGATACTAAAGCTTGTCTGGCTATTTCCTGATGCTCTATCACACAGAACACATTTTGCAAATGGTTTTGCATAGGGATCCAGACTGATAGTGACATATTAAAGTACTACATAAATGTCTCCTGTCTCAATATATGTAATCTTCTGGAAAAAAGTGACCCAATATAGTCCTTAGATCTAAGGGGCTACATGTGTAAAATGACTACCTTGATTGCATATATGTAATCATTACGTATCACATATATGTAATTGCATGTATGTAACCATTATGTATTGACAAAGTCTGATCTTTTTAGACCATCCAATTTCCCAACTCACCAGGCTCTTTGAATCATTTCAATTTCTCATGAATGATCAGACAATCAAAATATGATCATTCGGGCTGGGTCTGTAGCTCAGTGGTAGAGCTCTTGCCTCGGATGCGTGAGGCACTGGGTTCCATCCTCAGCACCACATACAAAATATATATAAATAAAATAAAGGTTTAAAAAATACGATCATTCCACCCAAAAGAGATTTACTATTGTTTACACTATAGCCTCTATAGCTTAGTTTGGCTTGAGATACTTTGTACCTTGGGCTGCCTTGGGTACAGCTTGTGACCTGTTGGGCTTGGGGAGCTTGAGTGGGGACTGAATTCTAGCCAGAGATTACTGGCTAAATGTCTCATTAGCCTTCACTAAATACTCAAACACCTCAAAATGTAGTGGCTTAAAATAATGCTCATTATTTCTTCATAAGATTTTTTTCTCTTTTTTTTCTTTTGTTTCTTTCTTTCTGTTTTTGGTACTGGTGACTAAACCCAGGGTGCTTAACCACTGAGCCACATTCCCAGCCCTTTTTATTTTTTTGATACAGGGTCTTACTAAGTTACTTAAGGCCTTCCTAACTTGCTGAGGCTGGCATTGATCTTGTGATCCTCCTGCCTCACCCTCCTGATTCACTGGGATTACAGATGTGTGCCACCTTGCCCAGCTTCATAGGGTTTTTATGTGTTTGGTTCAGCTGGGTGATTCATCTGATCTCAGCTGGCTTGCTTTTGCATCTACAGTCACTGGTGGATGGGCTGGAGATGGCTAGTTTAGGATGTTGGGATGAATGGGACACATCTCCTTTTAGACTCCCATCATGCATCTGGCTAATCTGGTGTTATTTGCATGGTAACAAAGTTTATTGAGAGCAGCAAGAGGGCAAGCCCCAATGTATAAGTCTTTTTCCAAATCTTTGCTTTGGTCATGTTTTCTGAGGTTGTATTGGGCAAATCAAGTCTGAAAGATAATCTGGAGTTAGTGTTGGAGAGCACTATAGGAGAGAATAATTTGTAACTCTTGTTGTAATCTTCCAAACAAAGCCATGGCAGAAGCCTGAGGCTACATTAGGATTGAACACCTTTTTCTAGATGGTCCACACATGAGGTATCTCTTTTCCCAATTTATTTTCCCAGAGCAGGTGTCTTTACTATTCACAAAGGCACCATACGTGGTAGGAGAGATTCTGATTTCCCCATTACACCTTTTGTTCTAACTAGATTGAAAGCAAATAAACCCCTGGCAATATTTTACCTTTGTCATTTTTGAAAACTTGAAATCAGGCAGGCCCAAAAGTAAGGACTGCTTTTTTTAAAATTTAATGTTCCTTGAGGGAAAGATTAATGTCCATTACAACTTTGTAAACCTCACAGCCTTTAGCCTTGAATGTTATTTGGGCTCAAAAATATTTAGTCTGATGTGTTAAATTTGGGCTCAAAAATATTTAGTCTGATGTGTTAAATTTGGGTCGTTAGTATCAGTTACATTCTCTACTCTGGAAACATGTGGATCTGCAAAATACCTGAATCAAAATTACATAGAATGCTTGCTAAAATGCAGGTTCATTGATGCCTCCTCAAGTCCAGTGTACCAAAATCTCTGGGACCTGGAAAAAAGTACTTTATACATGCAGGAACTTTTTTATGTCTATCAAAGTTTGAGAAGCACTGCCTTCAAGAAGTGGCTTTGCAATTTTTAAAAATTTCTAAGGTAATTTTTATATCCCAATCACATACATACATATATATACACAAAGATACAACTGAAAAAATATTTTAAGGAGAAAATACCTTAAGTATATGTGTTAATCATCTTTCCATTGCTGCAGCAAAATATCTGAGAAAATCAAGTTGGAAGGAGGACATATTTATTTTGACTCACAGTTTCAGAAGTTTCTTGGTCCTGTTGCTTTTTAGCCTGTGGCAAGGCAGGATATCATGATGGAGCAAAACTGCTTACCTCATAGCAGCTGGGAAGCAAAGAAAAAAGGAAGGGCTGCAGTCCCAGTATCCTTTTCAAGGACACACACATAATGACCTAACTTCCTCTAACTATGCTCTGCCTCCTAAAAGTGCACTTCCCAGTGTACCATAGGCTGGTGACCAAGTCTTCAACACATGGCCTTTGGGGAACATTTAAAATCCAAATTACAACAATATAATTAAGATCTTCTAATCTAAGTTTTCTAAATGCTGACAGTTACTCAGATGTATTTTATGACTCAATAATAATGTTTCATGATCTGGCTTTTACAAAACACAGTTTCAATAAAATATGCTCATAGTACATTTATTTAAATTTTTTGTTAACTTTTCTCATCTATACAGAGTGAATATGTAATGCCTCTTGCTATCCATCCCTTGGTACCAGTGGTTCCCCAAATCGATGCTTGTTGATGCATGGTTTTATGAGCCCCATCCCCTAGAGTTTCTGACCCAGTAAGACTCAGGTGTGGCCAAAATGATGCATTTTTAAAAAGTGAGGGGGAAAGAGAAGGGATGGGGAAAAGGTGGAACTGTGGAATGAAATTGATCAAATTATGATATCACAGCAAATTCCACTTTTGTGTCTATCTATAAAGCACCAATTTAAAAATACATAAATAGAAGGAAGACAAGTAGAGTAGAGGAAGGGGAGCAGGGGGAGGAAGAAGGGGGAGGAACTGGAAATACTGAGGATTGTAATGGGACAATTATATTTCATGCATATATGAATATATGAAAATGAACCCCACTGTTATGTATAGCACTAATAAAAACTTCTTAAAAATTTCCAGACTGATCCTGCTGCTCCAGGGACCACACTTTGAGTATATTCCTATCCCTTTTATTTGGTCCACTGAGCAAAGAAATCCCCAAGTTTCCTGACTGATTTTTTATTAGTGATTTTTAACCACATTTGCTCCATTTTATGATTTTTTTATTACTACTTTCCAACTACATTTGTTTCAGCTGGTCTTCTACTTGCTCAGACTTTGCTTGCATTGTGTAATGAACATATTGGATTCAGCTGGTGTTTCCCTTAAGACTGCCAAGTGCTCTCCAACCATTGTCTTATTGGCATGTTTCCTGACTATGATTGTAAAGCTGTTCTTTTTGTTCCTCCATTTTTTTTTCAGAATGCAATAAGGTGGCTCAAGTCCCAGTCTAGTGGTTCTGGTTGTTCTGTAAAGTTAGATTATTGTAGTCTCAGAGATAGAAGATCCATCTGTCAAAGATGTCATTCTGAGCCGGGCACAGTGGCACAAGCCTGTAATCCCAGCACTTAGGGAGGCTGAGACAGGAGAATCGTGAGTTCAAAGCCAGCCTTAGCAATGGCGAGGCACTAAGCAACTCAGTGAGACCCTGTCTCTACATAAAACACAAAACAGGGCTGGGGATGTGGCTCAGTGGTCAAGTACCCCTGAGTTCAATCTCCAGTACCAAAAAAAAAAAAAAGATGTCATTCTGATACTATTAAATATTCTTCCTCCAAGGCGTTGCTAGGTCTCAGCCTGTCTCCTGGCTAGTGGGTAAAGAAGAAATGTGCATTATTGTGCCTTATGTTTTTTGGAAATTCACTACAACAAACCAAGAATGAGACATTTTTGGAAATTTTATATATGTAGTGGGAATTGAACAATGCAACAAATTATTATATTGCCTTCTATTCTCCCAAAACATAAATGTGACTTTTGTTCTAGCCATGCTTTCCAATTTGTCTTGGCTGTGAAGAAAGTGGAAAAGAGACACAGAAGTAAGTTTAATACCTTCCTGAAAAATCCGTATTACCCATGTTAAGAATGGACCAGCTGCAGTTGTTTAATGCAGGGGATAGGGGACTCATTCCTGTCCTGAGAAACCTTCTGTAGGCAGCCATCTTCTTATGGTCATGACAAGCTCATCAATCCCTTGAATGTTTTCAAGGGAAATATAATTTGTGAATCTGATGTCATCTGGTATATTTTGTCCCACACTTGTGGCCAAAAGATCCCTTTGGGCCAGAATGGTGCTATAGTAGTCTTGAAAGTCAATCCTAACATTTCTTATTATAATTTCTAAGTCAAAATTATCTCTTCTATATCCTGTGATTGGTTAATCTGGTTAGTTGAACCGGACCCCTGAATTCTCATCCAGGCCATTGAGCAGAGTTTAACTTCTTTCCTGAGAAAAACTTGCACTTCTTGCCCAGGTCCACCTGGGGCCACTTCTGTTTAAAGGAAGGATATGTTTTATCTAGGTAAGAATAACAACAAGGATAAATATGTCAAAATATATTCCACTGTCATGTATATCTAAAAAAGAATAAAAAAAGAAAAAAATGCTTAAGTTTTTCATATAGTCATCTGAAGGCATGTGTGTCATGAGTGTCAACAGCATAAAATAACTACATTACAGATATTATTAGAAGGCTTATTTTTGAACCGATAGCAGCTTTGGCTAAAGTCTTGGTTAAGAAAGGTTTTACTTGCAAGAGACAATCTAGGTTATCTGCCAACAATTTCAGCCTTATGTTAAGTATTAGATTCCCTGAAAGCAATGAATTGAAATAATGTTGTGTTGGCTACAGTAGAATCTTTCTTCAGGACATAACTCCACTCTCATTGAAATGGTAAGACACACACCCCTGGCAGCCATTTTCTGTGATATGGCCTTAGCTTCTCATGCAGAGTTGATTGGTCCAGACTTGAACTTGTAATGCAGACTGGGTGAAATACAAGGCTTTCCCTGAAAATTTGGAATTGAGATTGAGATTCCAGTTTCTATCAGGACTGTGAACTTACAAGGAAACAATATAAATCCATGAGTGGTGGTACAAACCTATTTTTCACAATGTGAGTTGGAAAGCACAGAAGCCCAGAAGGGAGAGAGAAGAAAGGAGAGAAAAATAAACTTAGTAATAAAAATTTGTAGAGTGATGCAGAGATGAAAAGTGGACAAAGTGCAGGCAGTGTCCTAAGTCCTCATTCTAATCCATTTCCAATGACATTGAGGTCCATGTTATTATATCTTAATAATAAATGATGACTTTTTGCTTATATTCACTTGGATCTACTTGAATCTATTTCTGTTAAATGCAGCCAAAAGAGTCCTAAGTACAATAAATATCTTCCCTGAACTACTGTCAAATGTGATGTCTTGGTTTGTGTCAGAATCCTACAAAAAGACATTTATATTTTGTATAGTGACGTAGTTGAAATAGCCCCATTTTTATTGCTAGTTGGGTGAAAACTCTTATGCAGACTTGAACTTATTTGTGTGAGTGTGGTTATGTGTGGAGATAATTTTAATTTAGCCACCAAAATGATTAAATTTTGTAGTCATCTGACAAATGTTTATTGAGCACCTAATATATGCCAAACAATATAAGTCTTGGTTTGAAAAATGATAGTTTCTCCTTTTAGTTGGTGACAGTTTTATAATTTATATTTCCCTAATTTTCTTGCCTGCCAGGAAGCTCCTGGCTAAATTTGTCAATTATAGTAATTATTTCACTTCATATCATTTTATTTGCTATAGTCTCATCTTTATATGATTTATGACTATACTTTAAATTCCTTTCAAGTAGCCTGTGTTCACACATCTAAGAATTTTCATTTTTTAAAGTTTGCTCCAGTAATTTTGCAAGAAGGTAGAACAGTAATTATTTGGAACTGGTACTAATGAAATTTTATTCCATTTGGGCTGATTTGTGGAATAGAGATGATATTAACTCAGAAGTCAAGTCATGGTATGGCTATGCATTCTATCACATGAATGAGGGGAGGAGAGAATATCAGTAGAGGGGAGAAAAAGAGAGCGAGAGTATGTAAGTGCCAGAATAAAACACTAAACTGGGCTTTGAACATTCACATTCATTATTTCATTTATCTTCCAGAGATTTCTGGAATGCTTAGAATAGGAAATGTGCCAAGTACCAAATAGCAGAGGCAGTTCTCTCTCATTTTTCACATCATCACCAAGGGATCATCATTTAAAACCTTACTTAACTGACACAGATTTAATATTGCAGACCTAGGATATTTTTTCTTTTTGCTTCTAGACTAGTTTTTTGGTGGATCTTCTGGCTTTATTTCTGATCTATGTTACTGGATTCCACTTTTCACTCACTGACCTAATTAGTGCCTGGGTGGCCTCTCTCAGCCTTCACTAAGCCCTTGGTATTTACTGCACACTTCAAAGCCAGGAATAAGTCAATACTGGGCCCGCACCTGATGGTTTATCTCACTGAGGTCAATGTCAAGTCATAAGATGAGGATGAGTACTTGATATCGGTAGCTGGCATTGCATGCAAACTGGAAATTTAGAGTGAAAATCCAGATGCCTGTCCTTGAGTTCTTTCACATTTTTACAATAGACGTTTGCTGGCCAGGGAAAGGAGGCCTGTGTTGAAAAAAAGAATGGAAGATAGAAAATCACCCAATCTTCATTACTAATATTAGAGCTTTACTACTTCTCTTCACTAGATATTCTAATAAGCCAATTATATGTTGATATGAAGAGATTTTCATTCACTGTGTCTCTGCAAATGAATTCCATGAGATTCATACAAATTCCATCATCACTTTAGAGCCTGAAGAGTGATTATGATGTATGAGCATATAAACAACACACATATACACATGTGCATACACACAGACACCTCTAGTGGTGAAATTTTCTTCCAGTTCAATGAAATTTAGTCCTATTTATAAGTGTATGTTTTAGCCCACTCTCATATCTAAGACTGCATTTCAAATATTGCTTTGGAAAGTTAAAAAAATTCAACTAAATGTTTCCATTTTATAGAATTGGATACAATTAAAATGCTTATACATATACACAATGGTAAACAGTACTAACAATTTGGTATATACATCCCAGATTTTTTAGAATGTGCTTTGACTCTCAACTGGCATTCTAAAAACAGATAACTTCCTATGATAGTGAATGGAATTCCAGAATCTGAAGAAGCCTTCCTTGATGTCTCATAATTGATCACAAATAACAAGTATGCTCAATGAACACAATTATAAATTCATTTAGGTAAGAATGCCTAAGCAATTATTTATTGAAATTCACTGTGTCTGGTTACACTAGATTCTGTACTGGAAGTAGATTTGTGTATAGTATGCACAATGAATTAGGTGAGGTGTTCCATTTATAGGCAACATTATCATACTATTACTTTCATATCTAGGATGTTCTAATATGTTCGTAGGAATGTTCAGAATCAGGTTCTGCAAATTCAAATCCTTGAGCAATACAAGGCATGGAGGTTTGGGAAACTGTCACCTAAGCAAAAATCTTCTTACCCAACTTATTTCTTTTTTCTTTTCTTTTTTTTGTACTGGAGATTGAACTCAGGGGCACTCAACCACTGAGCCACATCCCCAGCCCAATTTTGTGTTTTTTGTAGAGGCAGGGTCTCACTGAGTTGCTTAGCGCCTCACCATTGCTGAGGCTGGCTTTGAACTCGCAATTCTCCTGTCTCAGCCTCCCTAAGTGCTGGGATTACAGGCTTGAGCCACCGTACCTGGCTTCCCAACTTATTTCAAGATGACCCTAATTAAAAGATAACAGATGTAGTTTTTCTGTGTTCTTAAAGGTTTTGGATAGCAAAGAAGAAGCCTATAAAAACTAGTGATAGATCCACATAAGAGCTCACTAGTATATGAGTGTTTCTAATTATAAATATATTTACACACATTAAATATAGAACAACTTGAATAGATGTCCTAAAAATAGAAGGTCCTAAGATTGAACATGTTAACAGCAGAGAGGGTTTTGTTATCATCATCACCATCATCATCACTGTAATTATTATTGTTGTCATTATAGAGCATTCTTTATGTGCTAGGCATAAAGTTAAGCATTTTACTTTCCATAGAATATTTAATTTTCACATAGACACTGTGAGGTAGATATTATTATTATTTCCCTTTCAGGGGAACAAACTTAATCCTAGAGCAGCTAAATATGTACCCCTAAAATTCAAACTATGCCATCTAGTTTGCTATTATAGAATCACAACTCTATGAGTTCTTTGGTACTCTTCTAAATATAATACATTTAGGTTTGAAGCACACAGAAATATTTGTGAAACTGGAGGACAACTTTCAGATATCTCTTCCTAAGTGAAAGAGATATCTGAAAGTGTCTTAAAGATCCATTACCTAAAGGCTCCCACTTTTAAAATTTGGTGGTACACTGATGGACCATGTCACAAAATAAGAAGTTCTCTTGTCATTTGTTCTTTGTTACTATAACAAACAGTTACTATAACAAACAGAGCTGGTTTTCCTACTTAGACATCAGAATAGCAGAAAAATGCAGAGGATGAGATATAGATTCTGGAAAAGGATGACCTATATTTTTCAAGATCTTGGCTGCACCACTTATTACCTATTGACTTAGTCCAGTCACTTAACCTATTTTTAAGTTCTTTATCTGCAAAATGGTGATTAGAAACAATATCCTATTTAATAGGGTTGTAGTAAAGATTAAATGAGATGCTACATGTAACACAGTTTATACCGTATGATAAATGTTAACTCCTATTATCCAACTATAGTATTCATCTCTTACAACTAAATTGTGACCTAGAAGTGATCTTTGGGCCTTTGCTGTCTCTAAAACCACTGGCTTTCAACTGTCTCCCTATGGTAATAAACCTAATGGTGGGTGCCTGGCACAATTGCCTTGTTATGAATTAGAACTCAATAATGTCTTACTACATAAAAAAGAGTGAGTGATAAGAGAGATATTTTATTTTGTGCCTTGGTCTACCTTTCACAAATTTTATAATTTTCAAAAGCGAAGTCATGGTTATATGAAAATAGCTACTGTACTCAACTAATAATGCAAATAGAAAATGATCTTTAAATCACATTAAGGCATCTCTTACATGCTTTGCATTGCCTTAAGGAAGAGTTTCACTTCAACCTACTCAGTTTACTGCTGGTTAGTGTCCTAGATTTTCTTTGTGATCTTAAAAAAATCACCAAGTCGAGAATACTGAATGTTGCTGACCTTATATTAACAATGATCCCAACCAAATGATTAGTAGAATTGGAGCATAGTTTTATGAGTCTTTTTTAATTTTGGTACCAGGGATTGAACTCAGGGGCACTTGACCACTGAGCCACATCCCCAGCCCCATTTTGTGTTTTATGTAGAGACAGGGCCTCACTGAGTTGCTTAGCAACTCCCTTTTGCTGAGGTTAGCTTTGAACTCACTGTGCCCCTGCTTCATTCAGCATCCTGAGCCATTGGGAGTTTTATGAGTCTTTAGGGATATGAGTGATGTAGGTTGAGCAGGTATGAGAGTGACATGGAGGGATGCGGCTGTTGGTAAAGTCTTTGATTAGACATCCATTGTGAACTGAGAGAAGGAGAAAGCACCACTTTTGTAGCAACCACAGAGATTAATTTCATGTTGATAATGTTAACCTGAAACCAAATTCCTGGTATTGGTTTTGTGACTCAAATATATAGAGAGATACTATATCATGTCGGTGATGGAGTCTGTTGTCTCTAAAAGGCATGTGATCAATAAGGTCATATCAAGCCATCCATGTTAAGGGATGATGCAATTAGAGCAGCATTTGGAAAGCATTTCACTGGACATCAGCAGCAGAGAATAATGTTCATTTTGATAAATACCTAAGCTTTCTTTCAAGGAGCTCAAATGTTCTGTTTATACCTAGATAACACAAACATCTCAAAGCTTTCTACTGTAAATATTCACCCTTAGGCTCATGCTCAAGTAGCGCTTGTTTTAAAAATATTGTCCTTTTGGAATCCCCATTGTTACAGCTACTTTGTTTACTCTGATTATTTCCCAGGATAGACATCCCTATTAGTGTGTACCCATTGCCTAACAAGGCTGTAGACATCACTCTTTTTCAGACCTTCTTCCATTTCCAATTCATTATCAGGCAAGCATAAGCCAGAATCTTTACCTAAGCACAAGTTTATCTCTAGTTTTAAAGAACTATATAATATTAAAGTCCATGCTAGACTGTCTTTTATATACACAATTCAACAAGAATGAAAGGCACTATTTATTAAATAAATACACATATCATGCACCTAACCTGTACTAGGCACTGTGTGTATGCATACGTGTGTGCTTTACACATATTACACATAAACATATATATATACAACATGTATGTGCTTTATTTACACGGTGTAATCTGTTCTTATAATTGCTCAGCCAGAAATATTAATGTATTATTGTTTTTTATTATGTATGTTTAATTCTACAAGATGTTTCAATAGACTTAATACTAGTGAAGTGGGTACTACAGTCAAATAAATTAACATATTTATCATCTCAGTTACTCTTTTTGATGAGAACACTTAAAATCTTTGTATAGTTCCAGTAGGCAATACAATATTTTTAACTATAACCCTAATACTGTACATTAGTTCTCTAGATTTATTCATTTTACAAACTGCAACTTTGTATCTTTTGACTTAATCTCCCCATTCTACCCCCTTGTTTCATCCCTACCTCTGATAACCACTCTTCTACTGCTTCTATGTATTTGACTTTTTCTTAGATTCTATGTGTAAGTGTCATTATGCAGCATTTTTCTTTCTGTGTCTGACTTATTTCACTTGGCATAATGTCCTCTGGGTTCATCTTAATGCATAAGTCTTACAACTCCTCTTATTTTGATGCATCTATTCTCTTAACACCTCACAACGGTTTCATCAGAAAATATGATTATCTTTGCAACATACCTGGAATCTGAGCACATGTCACCATCTCTTCTGCCACCACTGTGGTCCCATCTGCCATCTTCTCATCTATATTGGCCTCATAACTGGTCTTCAGCTTCCACCCCTGCTTCACACAGGTCTAGTCTCAACAAATATCCAGTATGACATGTTAAAGATCTGAGTCAGGTCATGTTGTTCTTCTGCTGAAAACATTCTAGTGGCTTCCATCTCAATCCATTACTTGTCCCCCTTGTACTTCTCTGATTTCATCACCTGCTCTTATCCCTGCTTAATTGGAGAGGATGTGGAACATTCTGTTTTGAGTATTATGTAAAGGGAAGCACATATTAGTTGGTCTTTTGTGTGGTTCTTTTGCTTCAACATTATAGTAATTAGGACATTGTTGTCTCAGGATCAGGCAGACTATTGGAACAAAAGAGAGGGCCTGGAATTGTTCCCATATATGCATGCAAGAAAAGATGCATTAAAATATGAAAAGAGATGAAAGACACATGAAAAGAGAGGGCCTGGAATTTTGACCACATATACAGAGTTGGCATAGGAATTCAGTGAGTAATAACCCATTTGATTACTAATACTGGATGAATAGTTATCCCTATGGAAAGAGATGAACTTTTATCCTCATACCATACACAAAAATCAATTACAGATTACTAAAGGACTTTAAGACAAAAGGAAAACTAAAATATAAATAAGAGAATATAGAAGAATAGGTATACAATCCTTGGTTAGAGAGTGTTTCTCGAAAAAGATGACAAGTAATAAGAAATGAAACTCACACCAAATTTAAGTACATTAAAATTAAGAATTTCTGTTCCATAACTAGGCCATAAAAAGTAAAAGATCAGCTATAATAAAAGAGAAGATATTTGCAGTACCTATAACTGGCAAAGAAGTAGTATCCAGAATACAGTAATCTCCTCTTTTATGCAGCTTCACTTTCTACAGTTTGTTTTATAATCATGCTCCAAATATATTAAATGGGAAATTCTAGAAATAAGCAATTCAGAACTTATAGCTTGTACACCATTTTGAGTAACATGATGATCACTCATACTATCCTACTCTGTCCCATTTGGGTCATGAATCATCTCTTTGTCCACCATACTCATACTCTGTATGATACCCATTTGTTACTTAGTAGCTGTCTCCATAATCAGATCAACTGTAATTTTATTGCAGTATTCATATAACCCTTAGGTAGTAGCCTAATGCTATGCCATAATGCCTATGTTAGTCCCCTCAGTTTAGCTAGTCACATATATATTGTATCATTTCACATCATCACAAGAAGGGCGAGTTACAGAATAATGCAACATTTTGAGAGAGAGAGCACATTCACTTTAATTACAGTATTTATTATAATTGGTACTATATGTGCTTTACATATATTATGTGTAAAGATATATACATACAATATATATGCACTTCTATTTTGTTATAACTTATCATTAATCTCTTAATTTATATGATTTATAAATTATACCTTACCATAGTTATATTTGTATAGAAAAAGACATACACAGTATGGTATTATCTGTTGTTTCAGGCATCCTGTAGAGGTCTTGAAACATATCCCCAGTAGATAACGGGGAAGAATCATATATGGAAATATCCCACAAATCCATGCAAAAAGAAACACAAGCAGGCATTTCAAAAGAAGAGATATATGAATAAAAGGGTCCCTATGCCCAGAAATAATCTGGAGGTGTTAGTTAAGGATTCAAAGTGATGACATTCTATGTCTACCAGTCTACCACATAAACAAAAATTTAAAAGTCTGACAAGAATGATTATTGCTAGAATGTGGGGGACTAAACATTCTTTGATCTATTGGGAGTCATATAAATTAGTACAACAACTTGGGAAAAAATTTGGCATTACTGTGTCAAATAAAAAAATACATGCACTCACCAAAGAATGCATACAGTATAATTATATTTATCAGATGTCTATGAGGAGTTTGGTACAGTGGCTCATGGCTGTAATCCCAGCTACTTGGGAGGCTGAAGCAGGAGGGTGGCAAGTTCATGGCCAGATTGGGCAAATTAGTGAGACCACATCTCAAACGGAACAAAACAAAACAAAACAAAAAACATGTGAAGCAAAATACAATTTTGTTTAGGAATGCATACAAATTTTGATAAAAGTATATAATGAAATAAAGGAATGGTGAATTACCCTACATACATATATGATTGCATGACCGGTGTGACTCTGCACTATGTACAGCCAGAGGAAGGAGAAGTGTGCTCCATTTGTGTACAATGTGTCAAAATGCATTTTGCTGTCATGTATAACTAATTAGAAAAATTTTTTAAAAAGAAGGTTGTTACTTCTGAGGGTGGGGTGAGGTACAAAGGGATCAGGCAGAGGTACTTGGAGAACTTCAAAGGTTTAGGAAATATTCTGTTAGGCAGTTGTGAGGTACAGGGATTATTTTACTATTATTTAAATGGTATATGGTAAATTCTTTTATCCCTATGATATGTTTAATAAAAATATAACATCCATGAATGAAACAGTTTTTCTAGAACTGTGCTGTCCAATATTGGTAATCAAAAGACATATGTGGCTATTTACATTTCAATTATTTAAAATTAAAATTAGAAATTCAATTCCTCAGCCATATTGCCATATTTTAAATGCTCAATAATCCTATGTATGTATGCATATGTATGTAATAATCTGGTATGATGACTACCGTACCAGACAGTGCTGATTACTGGGTAGCACTCTTCTAGAACTTCTTCTCTTTAGATTTAAGTACTATTTATATATCCACTCTTTATATAAGCAAGCAATTCACTGGCTTTCTGTAAAAATCTCTATAATTCTGTCAATAACAGCAGTAGGAAATGAAGCAAAAATTTACTTCCTATGGATTTTGTTGATCCTCTTGGTTAAAGGAAATACTATTAACAAATTTATCAGACTTCATATTTCAGCTCATTTAACTCATCTAGTGCAGCATCAGCCTGATTATTCTTCTGCTTTAGGAAGTCAAAGATTGTTTCCATGCATATATGTTCAGCCTAACTGACAATACTGCAAACAGGATTTCATGTGTTAAAAAATATTTATGAAGTTTTCCAAAGATATATGTTCTCCATGGTAGAATACATAAGTGGGAAATGACCACCTAGAATGAGTTAGATGAGTACTATAGAGGAAGGAAGTGTCCATATTCTTCTCACCTATTTTCTATGTCCTTTCCCAAAGCAGGTGTGGCTAATATGAGTACAGGTTCTAGTACTAAAGTATACGACCCTTCATGGTTAGAGGGTCAAATACACAAATATCGTTTTCTGTTTCTCTTGCCTCCATGGCTCAGAATCTGGACTTGGACTCTGACTTCCTTTCTTTCTTTCTTATCACACATGTATTTGAATGTTCTAAACCCTGGCCTCAGATTCTTAATGAAGCTGACATAGGGGTGATGAAATTTTGAAAGTGGGGTTTGGGTTTTGGGGCAAGATAAGCTCTCCTTCCTCTCTTGGCTCTAAGCCCTGGATTCTGTCAGGTTGCACAGAAAGCTTGCATTGGAATTTCAAATACAGACTCACTGAAAAGAAATAATACCCTTTCCCCCTTGCCAATGTCCATTGTAGGTACAGTGCTTTTAAGGACTTCAAGGAGAAGGGAGGAACTGAGCCAAGATAAGATTCAGGTGATGCTTTATCCTTTGGCCAAAATTCCATTTAATGTTACTTGAAACCCCATCATAATTTCTAAGAGATACTAGGTGGGTATTAGAAGTTTAACAGGACGTTGGAGAAATATCCAGCTCTTAGCCATAGGATGGTTCTGTTAGGAGGTAACATCTCCATTTCAATAGGGTGTTTCCTTTATTTGATGGGTGGTCATCATCCATTAACACAAGAAGTGATATGGCAGGAGGATTCAAGCTGCTTTCCATCCATGCCCAGGCCACTTTGGATACATCTATACATCCTAATAATGTTGCATCTCAAAACCACAAAAATTGACATGGTCTGCAATCCTGAATTGCTGAAGAGAAAAATCATCTTTCAAACACCATTAGCTAAAATTTACTTATAAAGAAGATATTTTATCTGATTGTTCTACTAATACAGTTTGTTGGCCCAAACACAATGAGTACCCTTAAATTCAACAGAGATTCACATAACAGTAACAAGAATGATCACAAAATAATTTCCCATTTACCAAAGTAATTGTAATTGTAGCCTCAACAAGAGACCTACTTTCCTATGTTTTACTAATAAGTTCAGGTTCATTGTTTTATTTGATATCTGTAATGGTTAATTTGTTGTGGTTTTTTTTTTTTTTTTTTAGTACTGGGGATTGAACTCAGGGGCACTCAACCACTGAGCCACATCCCCAGTCCTATTTTGTGTTTTATGTAGAGACAGGGTCTCACTGAGTTGCTTAGCACCTCGCCATTGCTGAGGCTGGCTTTGAACTCATGATTCTCCTGTCTCAGCCTCCCAAAGTGCAGGGATTACAGGCCTGTGCCACTGTGCCTGGCTTGTAATGGTTAATTTGAATCATCAACTTTATTGGATTAAGAGATGCTGTTGATTAAGAGGTTTCTGGGTGTGTCAATGAGGGTGTGTCTAGGAATGATTGGCATCTGGGATAGTGAACTGAAGTGGAGACCATCCCTAAGCGTGGGCAGCACCATCCAATAGTCTTGGATGGAATAAAAGAACAAGAAAGAAGATGCAGATGCAAGCCTGATTTTTCCTGATTGGGTTCTTGATGGCTACTGCAATCACCTGAGGATATCTAACTCTCAATCCTTCATTCTTCCAAAGCAGACTTTGTCAATGATTCTCCAGAGAGTTTCCATAAGCCTTCAGTCTTGGACTAGGGTAGCATCAGTGATCCCTCTTGTTCTGAGGCTTCAGCCTCTTGGACTGCACAGCTACTGGTTCCTCAAGCTCTCCAGCCTGCAGACAGCCATTGTGGACTATCCAGCTTCTGGTTGTGTAAGCCAATCTAACAAATCACCTTTTTATACTCATACCTCCTGTTGGTTCTGTTCCTCTAGAGAACTTCCTCTAGAGGACTTCTGGTTGTGTAAGCGAATGAAAAACTAAGTATAGATTCAAAATCCAGCTTCTGGTTGTGTAAGCCAATCTAATAAATCACATTTTTATAATCATACCTCCTGTTGGTTCTGTTCCTTTAGAGAACCCTGACTAATACAATATCATTCATTATCTACGTCATTGGTTTAGATTAAGATTATCTAAGATTGACTAAGACTTAGATTATCTAAGTCTGTACATCATGGGTACTTAGGAACTCTAAGTGCTGTGCAAAAGGGATCTTTAATCCCTTTGATTCCCAAGTATTGACTGCATACTGAATAAAAATAGATCTTCCACATACTTCTATTTTTAAATGTCTGTAGGTGTTGTGATTAATCAAACACAAGGTCATTTAAATTATTTTTGAATCTATACTTAGTTTTTCATGCTATTTCAAATATTTTCTCAATCAATGAATATTAGCAACATAGGTAAAATTATATGGTGATTTGGGGTTTTCTCTGATGGTATACAAGGGTCCTTAATTTCATAAGTGTTAGAAAGTCAAATGTTGGTCTAAGTCATGTAGAGTTGGGTCCTATCCCAGTATGAATTAATGCATGCAAATGGACTTTACAAATCCTTGATTAACAGGAGCCACTGCTAATCAGGACATTAGAACAGTGCTGGATCAGAACGTGGGACATATACCTGGGTTTTTAACAAAGGAAAATGAACAAAGCCCTTTCAAAACCAAAGAAAAACCATTTTGCTTATCTAAAGTGGTCAGTTATTTCTTCTTTCTGAAAAATACCACAATGTCTTTCCAAACATAAGAAAATAGGACTAGAGGGAGTGTGAGAAGTCAAGGGGTCCCAAGCATCTAGCATCTAGTCTTTCATCCAAACATTCCCGTGTTCTGATTTTGACTTTCTTAGGTGTTCCTGCATAGGGGCAGTGTTCAGCTAACCCATCAGTATCCTCTCTTTTCAAAACATCCTCCACCTCATCTCATCTGCCTGGGATTCAAGTTGTAGGAAAATGGGTAGTCAACTATCATTCCTCCAGGGGTGGTATGTGAAATGTGACAAATATCTCAGCAGTTCTGTTTAAATGGCCAGCATTATTTGTTCTCTAGAGTAAACAAGTGAAGTCAGCAAAAGTGGGGGTGGCAGAAAGGGAGACTAAAACTAGTGATGCACCCAGGCTCCAGTCCCAGGATCAAGAGATAAGATGCAACAACTAATGAAGTTTTTTTCATAGAGAAATTAATTGGAAAAGGTTAAAAGTGGAATATGATATGCATCTTTTGCTTAAAGTTTGGACAGCAAAGACAGAGAATTCTCCAAAAATAAATTCCTTTTGTATAATAAGCTCCTTTACCTCACTCCCATTCCCTAGTTTGTACATCAGATATCAGTTCATCAGCTTGCAAAATTCATGTTGTTGGTAATAACCCAGGGAGGAGGTGATGCATCAGAGAATTTTCATGGCTGGATGAAATAAAGAAACAATGAAAATTCTATGCCCCTGATGCTATATCAGTAGTAACAGCTTCCTGTGCAAGAAAATACACCTTGATAAGAGGTGGGGAGGTTGGAAAGGAGTGGATGGAAAGTACAGGAAAAAGAACAAAACTTTCTCACCTTCTATTGCCCTTATGGTTTTTGGTGGACATTTTAAAAAGCTAGCTTATCATACTTCCAAATTGGTATAATGATAGCCAACTTCAGAATGTAGCACACACTGCACACATAATAAGTACCCAATAAATATTTATTAACAGCATCTGACCAATTCAAGATCAATTTGAGAGACTGCTTGTCTCTTTTGCCAGTCTCCCTCTATCTGATTTCAGGTTTCAAAATTCCTCTAAGTAGGCTCTAGACTGAGATTATAATCAGAATTACTATATGATATGCTCAATTAGCCACAATATTTGATCAGAATATAATATTTTTCTAGAGGGAAACATACTACAAAGAGTTTTGCTTTATTCTCATGGTTTTCAAATGGTATTTTGAAAACATTAAGTGTGGGGAAATGTTTTCTTAATCTAAAAATTACTTTAGTGTGTATATCCATTGAACTAGTTCAAAAATAGGCTTATATTTTAGCCTATACTTTGTAATATTATTTTACTACCTATAATTGCAAAAGGAGGGCCACACACTCTCTTGAAAGCTGGCAGTTTTGTTCACTACCATTACTAAAGCCACCTTGGTTCTTCATTTTGTAGATTTCCTACAGTTCCCTGTAACCTTCCTTGTAGTTTTATATTTAAAAGGGTAATAGTTCAACACTCAACATAAATTTGAGAATATTGGGAGAAGTAATTCATTTCCTCTTCCCAATATTTAATTCAGTTTTGTGGAAGTACAAATTACTAATCACTGGCTCTTAAAGTTCAGAATGCATACATATCTCTTGGAAGTTTTATTAAGACACAAAATTCCCCTACCTAGCCCCAGAGAATGATTCAGAAGGCATTGTGTAGGCATCAGGATTTCTAGCAAACTCTCATGTGATGCTGAATGCTGTAAGCATGCAAGCCACACTTTGTTACTGTTCTGTATGGTACTGAATGAGTTAATGGAGCCATTCAAAACACCTGACATCCTTCTAGACGTCTCAATGTAGGTTCAAATAATCCTGCCTAATAAGTGAGGATGGATGTCAAGACCTAGGAATCTTAAGATTTAAGCTCTGGCTATACAAGAAATATTGTGTTTTGAGACCAGCTCTAGTTTGACAAATATGTTTTCAAAGCTGATCATCATGACACATACCTACCAATTGTGTTGTTAAGGCAGACTATGTGCACTTCAAGGAAGTATATGTACTTTAAGAAAAGCTTGTTTTCTTACCTTGAGAACTACCAGGTCAAATCAAACCTGAGGTCATTATAGTAAACTGTGGAAAAGAAAAAGCACTCAAGCAGATCCAGTTACTTTCTATGGTAGCTGCTTGAAATATCATCACCCAAGGATAATGGGTGAATTTGTCCCCTTAGGAAGCCAATTGGAAAGTCAGAAAACAGGAATAAGCTAGATTTTCAATTAGCACAAATTCTTTTGCCCACTTGAATTTTGCAGGAGCTTATTCTACAAAAGGCTCTCAACGAAACAGGAGACATGATTGAAAGGACATGAGGTATCCTTGAGTGTCATTGAGATGCATTCGTATCATTTCATGTGCTCATGCTGTCAATTTATTTGCTCTACTGTCTATGTGACCAATAGAAAGAACATTCTCTGAGGAATATATGAAAATACAATTCTAAAGGTATTGACTTCTGGATCTGGCTGACATGGAATAAGCACACTTCATCTTATCTTTCCACTAAATACAACTAAAAACCTTAGACAAAGTACTTACAGTAATTTTTTGAGGATGGTAAACGAACTCATGAAAGTATATTCAACATTATTAATCATAGGAAATATAATATCACTACATATTTATAAGAATGGTTTATAAAAAACCTGACATAAGAAATGCTAAGATGCAGAGCAACTAGAGATTTCATATACTACTATGGGAATTCAAAATGGTACAGTCATTTTGGAAAATAATTTCACAATTTCCTTTAAAGTTAAATACTAATTGAACCAACATTTTAAAGTGATTATCTTTGTCTTAGTCTGCTCTTGCTGCTATAACAAAATGCCCAAGACTGGATGATTTATAAAACACAGAAATGTATTTCTCAGAGTTCTGGTGGCTGGAAAGTCCAAGATCAAGATGCTGGCACTTTGAGTGTCTGGTGATGGCATGGTTTCTGCTTCTGAGATGACACCTTGATGCTGCATCCTCTGGAGGGTACTAACATTGTCCTCACATGGTGGAAAGGATAGAAGGACAAAAGGGCTAGTTCCCTTGAGCCCTTTTATAAAGTCACTGTGTTAGTCATAAAGAATGAAATTATGGCATTTGCTGGTAAAGGGATGGAACTTGAGAACAGCATGCTAAGTGAAATAAGCCAGACTCAGAAAGTCAGAAATTGAACATTTTTCTTTTTTAAATTTTAGCATATTTATTTATTACATTAAATAAAATTGTTTTAATTAGTAGTTATCCAAAAATAATTATATTTGAAATTATTTTCAAAATAAAATTATTTCTGAGAAGTATATATTAAGAAATATTAAAATTTAAATTTTTTATGCATATTGATTGTCTGAAAATTTAAGATAGCATAAGCAGGATAATTATTCTTGGAAATTTTCATACTTTTTTGTTGATCTGATAAATTATAAACTATTCAATATATAAAACTAAATATATAAAAATTATATAAATTATTCTATATAAAGAAATTAAAAACAGTCTACAAAAGATGTAGGAATAAGATTAAAAACATGAAATAGAATTAATCACATTGGTTCTCTGTATTCAACAAAAGCATTTCCCAAATAAAATGAATGATAAAATGGAAAGAAAATCAGAGAAGGAAAAAAGAGTATAGAAATGAAAGGAACGAATGAAATTAAACAGGTTTTTAAACATTGTTTTAAAATTAAGAAACTGATTTCATGTTTTATCTCTGGTATGTTAAGTAATCAAAAGTCATCAATCTTATCCTTACAGTAACAAAAATATCTGAAAATCAAATTACATTTCTTGGACCCAATAATGTACTGCTAGAACTGTCAACTGGTATATATAATCTTGAAGAATGGCTGGAGACTGAATATGGGCTAATTGGAGATTAAAGAAATCTTGGGGTCCTGTAGACTTAGGGAAACCCTCACAGTTCCACAATTTTCCTTCCAGATACCCTACCAGTGTCACACTGTAGATTCCAGAAAAGACCTCATGTCTCTGATAGGATTAGGTTGTGAATTAAAATTAAAGTCAATTAAGGACAAAGTTTCAAAGAAAAACATTGGGAATATTGCAGTCAGAGACGGGAGTAAGGGTGCGAGTGGGGAAGGTACACGTTGATGAAACACTTGTGAAAGTTGTACTCCTCAGACATAGACCCACTTAAATATTGGTAAGATTAGAAAAAACTCATTTTTTCCATCTCTGACCTGCACAACAGCAAGGATCTGGTATAATACAATCAGTTATAGCTGAAAGAGTTGTAACACAGAGATTCTTTCTCCTTGAAGTAGTGTTTAAGAAAACTCAAACAGTGAGATAAAAAAAAGTACAGGATGAAAACCTAAAGCCTCTGGTACCTTTACCTGCAAGCAAGCATTAAACACCAGACAAGTCCTCACCAGATAAAATAAATACTCCTATCAGTGGCCTATTAACCTTATTTTTTATTATTCAATAAAATATATCTGGCTTTCAACAAAAAATTACAAGACAGGCCAGTAGACATGCTAAAATGTAGTCTGAAGATAAAAATCAGACTCAAACATATCATGCATGTTTGAGTTGCCAAGTTAAAAAAAACTAAAGTAATTATGATTAATATGTTAAACACTCTAATGGGAAAAAGTATACAGCATGCAAAAACTTAAAAACTATGTTAGGGAAAATGGATGCTTTAAGAATCGGGAATGGGAAACTATAAGAGAAATAGAGAAACACTGGACGTGACATGGGGGAGGCGGGGGGCAGGAAAAGGGAATGGGTATAGTAAAGATGGTTGATAAAATATATATATAAATATATATATATATATACTGTTCATTGAAAGTGCATATAAAGATGTTTAATATGAAGAATGTAATCTGCTTATAATTTTGTGCAAAGTTAGAAAAATTATGATTGTAACAATATTTTTTCTATTTGCCTCAACAAATGTTTTCAGTGAATAGTGTGTACAGCTTCTGAAAATTTGTTTTATTCTGTTATATTTGATAACATGTATTAAAATGCAACTTTTGAGAAAAAAAAAGAATCAAAACAAAATTCTAGAAATCAAACATGTTGAAATAGAAAGAAGGAAAGAATGCCTTCTGATGCCATCAATTAAATTATGGCCAAGGAAAGAAACCATAATCTTGATGATAAGTTAATTAAAATTTTCCCAAACAAAATCCAAAAAAATAAAAGCAACCCAATAACTGTGGGACAATATCAAAGAATAATGAATGCATAATTAGAATACAAAAAGAAGAAAGGAAAACAGAGCAGAAAAAAATATTTGAAGTAAAAATATCTGAAAATTTTTCAAAAACTAAGATGAGACAAAAAGCACAGATTTTGAGAGAATATCAAGTAGGATAAGTACCAAATATAAATAGGTGAATAAATAAAGTAATACCTAGTCATCTCATATCCAAATTACAGAAAACTAAAAACAAAGAAAAAATTTTGAAAGAAGAAAGAAAAATGATTGCCTTACTTATACAGCTATAGGGGAATAAGGATAAGAAATTCATTGGATAGCACAATAACCAATCTTTATGTTCAGCTGATGTACCTAACACAGTCCTTTTCTCCATTGCAGGCATAGCCCTGAGCCAACATCCATGTGACTTCCACAATTTGAGTCTTTTTTACATTTAATCTGTCAGTCTATGTCCTTTAATTGATGAGTTTAGGCTATTAATGTTCAGAGTTATTATTGAAATATGGCTTGCATTCTCATTCATTATAGTTGATTTTTGGGTTTAAACTTGACTTGGTTTTTCCTTCGGTTGCTTTTTTCGTTAGTGTAGTTCCTCCGTTTGCTGATTTTCATTGTTGTTTTTTCATTTCCTCCTTGTGGAATATTTTGCCAAGAATGCTCTCTGGTGCAGGCTTTCTTGCTGTAAATTCTTTTAACTTTTATCATGGAAGGTTTTTATTTCATCATCAAATCTGAAGCTTAATTTTGCTGGATGTAAGATTCTTGGTTGGCATCTATTTTCTTTCAGAGCTTGGTATATGATGTTCCAGGATCTCCTGGCTTTGAGGGTCTGGATTGAGAAATCTGCTGAAATCCTAATTGGTTTTCCCCTGTATATAATGTGAGCCTTCTCTCTTGTAGCTTTTAAAATTCTATCCTTATTGTGTATGTTAGGCATTTTCATTATAATGTGCCTTGGTGTGGATCTGTTGTAGTTTTGTACATTTGGTGTCCTTTAAGTCTCTTGTATTTGATTTTCCAATTCATTCTTCATGTTTGGGAAATTTTCTGATATTATTTCATCGAAGAGATTGTGCCTTCCTTTGGTTTGTACCTCTGTGCCTTCCTCTATCCCAATAATTCTTAGATTTGTTCTTTTCATGTTATCCCATAGTTCCTGGATATTCTGTTCATATTTTCTTACCATCTTCATTGTGTGGTCAACTTTATTTTCAAGATTATATATTTTGTCTTTATTGTCTGAGGTTCTGTCTTCCAAGTTCTTTAGTCTATTAGTGATGCTTTCTATTGAATTTTTTATTTGGCTTATTATTTCCTTCATTTCAAGGATTTATGCTTGGTTCTTTTTCAAAGTCTCTATTTCTTTCTTGAAGTAATCTTTTGCTCCCTGTATTTGATCTTTTATTTCTTTCTTTGAGTGATCAATGGTTGCCTGCATTTGTTCTCTAATCTCTTTGTTGGAGTGATCAATTGTTGCCTGAATTTGCTCTCTTATATTATTCTGTGTTTCACAGATTATTTTAATTATGTGCATTCTGAACTCCTTCTCTGACATTTTTATCTACCATGCTGTCAATGGATTCTATTGTTGTAGCATCTTGGTTGGTTTGGAGCATTTTCTTCCCTTGTTTTTTCATGTTGTTCATGTGTCTTCCTCTCTAGCAATGCTGACCTGAGGTATTAGTTTCTACACTATAATCTTTTAGTGTCCCCACAAGTTACCAATACCTCACTTCTGGTATAACCGGGCCTGCAGGGACCATGGGAATTATCTTCCTGGTCCTGGCTGTTGATTCTAGACAGATGTCGAATGTTTTTCTCATGTGTGGAAGCTAGAGCAAAATAAGGGGGAAAGGGAGGGGGAGGGGAATTCCACAAAAATACAAGAGAGATCAATGATGTAGAGGAAGGAGATTAAGGGGGAGAGACAGGAAAAGGGAGGGACTGCAGAATGAAATTGACTAAATGATACTATGTATATATATGAATATGCCACAGTGAATTCCACCTTTATGTATACCTATAAAGTACCAATTTAAAGAACAATAAATAGAAGGAAACAATAGAACAAAGGAAGGGGTACAGGGAAAGTGGGGAGGGGAGAGCAAAAAGAAGCTCTATGGACCTAAATGGAGCAAATTATATTCCATGCATGTATGATTATATCAAAATGAACCCCAATATTATGTATAAATATAATGCACTAATAAAAACATTAAGATAACTACAGTTAGTGTGTTAGTCAGCTTTTTATTGCTATAACCCCAAATACTTGACATTACCCAGTAAAAGAAGGAAATTTTTATT
>PVHX01023655.1:0-25323 GCA_004024805.1 Geosciurus inauris
ACTCGACCACTGAGCCACATCCCCAGCCCTATTTTGTGTTTTATGTAGAGACAGGGTCTCACTGAGTTGCTTAGCGCCTCGCCATTGCTGAGGCTGGCTTTGAACTTGCGATTCTCCTGTCTCAGCCTCCCTATTTATCTGTTCTTAATTGCCTGAAATGTTCATGAAAAATTTGAGGCATTAAACAAAGCGAGGTAGTCATCATCTAACCATTTTTTTTTTAAGGATGTCTTTATCTAAACAAGAGAGCTCTACAAATTTAAGCACATGGATATTTCCCTGATCCCAAGGCACTGTTGTTTGTTTTATTAATCCAACAATGTTAAAAAGTAAAGGTCCAGTGAATACCAAAAGGCCAAAAGAGGCGGCTTGTTGTTCAGATTTAAGTTAACATCTTTCCCTATTTTTGTCAGTAGAGGGAGACACCATTACAAATGGAAATATCTGCTACACAGAGTTTTAAAATGGTGCACTGCAATGTCAGAAAGGCATTTGGGGTATTTAGCTCAATTCCTCCCCTCCCAGTAATAGCAATCAAACCCAGGGGCACTCTATCACTGAGCTGCGTCCCCAGCCCTTTCTTAATATGTTATTTTTATTTTGAGACAAGGGTCTCACCACATTGCTGCCCTCAAATTTGCAATCTTCCTGCCTTAGCATCTGTAATAGCTGGGATTTCAGGCTCGCACCACGGCACCCTGCATGCAAGGAGTTTCTGAAATGAATGTGCTGCTTGTGTCAGTGGCAGCCTAGCATGCAAAACCTCTTTTTAGTCTTCTAGTTTAACACACAATACAGATAATGCCCGATTTGTAATGGTTTGACTTAACAATATTTTGACTTTATAATCATGTGAAAATAATATGGGTTCAGTAAAAACTGTACATGGAATTTTGGATTTTGACCTTTTCCCAGGCAAGCAATATGCAGTAAGATACTATTTTCTGCTGGGCAGCAACAGCAGCCTTCAGATCACAGTCACCCCAAGAACACAAGGGGAAACAACCAAGGCTGTACATGAATGTGTTGCTCAGTCAGGATGTTCAATAGGTTGCATATGTATTCAAGGCACTTTCAACTTAAATATTTTCTGTTTACATTGAGTTTATCAGAATGTAATCCCACAAAAGGCAAGGAGCATTTGTATTTGAATAAATGTCAGGAAAATCCCATATTTTCTCCAGCAGTAGAGCCTGGGGAGGCTGGGGTAAGAATGGGGGTTTAATTTGCAGTCATGTCAGATGTCATGTGTCCCAGGCTCATTGCTTTACAGAGGAATCTATGTAATTATCATAAGCAAAGGACACACACAAGTCAAAGGCCATCTGAACTGAAATTATTTAAAAGTTTGATGTTTTTTTGATGTCGTTGCTGCGGCTTTATTTTGTGAAAAGATAGCAACATAATGCACAAATTTAGGATGTTAATCATGATTTTACTGAAGAGCACTTGCTTACTGTCTTTCTAGTATTTCAAGTTACATTCATTCCTCTCTGCTAGCTTGTCCCCATGGCAACAGCATCCAGGCACCATTTTATGGGTTTTACATCTTAAAGCATCAATACAATTTTTGCATTGTTGTGCTTCTTACTTATACCAAATTAGAAAAGTTAACAACAAAATGATACCAACAATAGGGAACACTTCCAAGTTAATTTAATGAAGCAATATCACCATCACCCTGATAGCAAAGTCAGACAAAGATAGCACAAGAAAAGGAAAAGCACAGGTCAATATCCCTGATGAGCATAGGTGTAAAAATTCTCAACAGAATTCTAGCAAACGGAATCCAACTGCACATTAAAAAAGGATCATACACCATTACCAAGAGGGGTTTATCTCAGGGATGCAAGGGTGGTTCCACACAAAAAAATCAGTTGCAACACAGTAACAGAATAACATATTTTTAAAAACGTGATCATCTGAATAGATGCAGAAAAAGGCATTTGATAAAATTCAATACACTTTTTGGATAAAAATTCTCAGCAACTAGGAATAGAGGAAAATTACTTCAATATAATAAAGCCCACATGTGAAAAGCTTATAGCAAACATTGTACCTAATAGTGAAAAACTGAAAGTTTTTCCACTAAGATCAAGAATAAAGCAAGGATCCCACAGATAAAATTTCTATTCAACAAGCAAAAGAGTTTAAAAAATATCCAAATTAGAAAGAAATAAGCAAAACTGCTCATTTGCAGATGACATGTTGTTATATACAGAAAACCCTGAGACTCCACGAAGATGTTGTTAGATCTAATAAATTTCATAAATTTATAGGATACAAAATCAACATACACAAATAGTTTTTAAACACTAATGACTACCTGAAAAGGAAATTAGAAAAATATCCCATTTACAATAGCATCAAAATAATAAAATACTTGATTAAAACTTAACTAAGGAAGTGAAAACTATAAAGAATTGATAGTTTCTTTATAGCTTGACATTGAAACTATAAAGAATTGACATTGAAAACTATAAAGAATTGATCAAAGAGTAAAGAAGACACAAACAAATGGAAAGGCATCATGCATTCGTAGATGGGAAGAATTAATCATACTAAAATGCCCATAATATCCCAAGTCATTGCGATGCAAGCCCTACCAAAATTCCAATGGCATTTTTTTCATCTGAAACAAATTTATTAAGAAACATCACAAAAGAATGGGAGAAAAGACAGAGGAGCAGTGCAGGGGGAGTGTCCCAGGTCACATTCTCTGATGTTTTCTGCAGGTGAGGGCAGAAGAGACTCCTGATGTCCAGGTGGATGCAAAAGTACTCTCAGCTGGAACCCAGGCAGAGGAACCTGGGTAATTGGCACATGTTCCTGCAGCTGCTCAGAGTCCACATGACCAATGCCCACGCAAGGTGTCAGGATCCACAGAACACAGGTTTTCTAGCTGTGCACTGGGTTAGTCTTGTTACCTCACCCCTTCATTGGAGTCACACTCTATGAATCTGGCAGACTTCTGCCCTCTTATATTGGAGCCACCTTACCGCTGCACATGGCATGCAACACAACAGCACAGTTGTCAGACACAGGTAGCAATCCTCCCAGTTACCTGCTTCCAGAACTTTCTGTTGGTATGGGGTTTCCCAGAGTCAGTCTGTAAGGCTAAATCAGGTATGGGGGTCCTTGCAGGTGGGTAGTGAAAATGGATGGCAGGTTGGCAGGCTCTTCTGATGCACTTCTGCTCTAACTGTTGGGCCTCCTCAGGCAGTGGAGGCTCACAGGGCAAGGGGAAGGGGTGAGGGGCAGGATCACTGGGATACTTCTTTTGGAGGACAGGGGAATTGGAAAGATTCAAGGGAGGTGAGCGAGGCTTAACCCTCAGAGGAACAGACTTCCCCTGGAACATACAGCCTGCCTCCTGGCTTTTCTGGTGCTCCAGTATAAGGTAGGTAGCTATGGCCGCATTGAACTTTCTCTTGGCCAAAGACATCCAGGTCTTGTGTAGATCATAACGCATATCGAACATTACAGTCAGTATTTCAGTGTCTGGGTGTTTGAGGAGGGCCTCACCATAATCATGGGGTAACTACTGCTCTGCTATGGGTGCTGAAGTATCTGCTTGGCTGTGGGCCACTGCCTGGGATCCAAGATCAGTATTTGGCAGGTGACTATTTGTGCTGCCACAGAAACACGGGGAGGGACGCAGTAGGTTCCTAGCACGATCTGCCTCAGCATCTCCTTAGTGGTGGGTCCCGCAAATGGGTGCCTTTCTGTCAACATAAAGTACAGAATGACACCCAGGCTCCCACTGGGGGCTGCTCATATGCTTGCCTCAAGATAATTTTGGGGGTAAAGTGTGAGAGTGAACCCATGTAGTTTCTGCTCAGGCATGACCGTAGTGCTGAAGCCAAAGTCGGTAAGTTTGATGTGGCCTCTGGCATCCAGCATGATGTTCTCTATGTTCAAGTCTCAGTGCACGATGCCCTTGTCATGGCAGTGGCCCACAGCACACACTATCTACCGGAAAAGTCTGTGGGCCTCTTTCTCCTTCATGCTACCCTGCAGGATGTGGTCCAATATCTGTTCCCCACCTGTGTGCTCCATCACCGTGTAGTTATTTCTGTGGATCTCAACCATCTGAAATAACTGAATCACACTGGGATGCTCCAGGCTCCTCATCATATCTGGTTCAGAGAGGACCGAGGAGTTCTGCACTGTCTTCGGCAGGACTTTCACTGCCACTTTTGCCCCTGTGGGGTGATGGCAAACTAGTTTTATCTGGCCAAACCTGCCATGCTCAGTGTCCCTCAAGACTGCATTCTTGAGAGAGCTGGGCCCCTGCAACACTACACTAGACTCACTACTTTGGCTATACACCACCTAAGGATGTTAGCTTAACAAACAAACAAACAACAACAAATCCAAATCAAAGAATCAATATCCAAAGACCACCACAAACAACTGCCAACCACCAAATGTGCTAACTATCTGAGAGTCCAACAGGTCACCACTAAGAGCTTCCTGTACTTATGGACAAAAACCCAGCCATGGCCAGTCTCTTATATACCTGCACTTTGAAACTTACTCACAATGGCTTTTTGTGACATCAGAGCAAGTCATTGCCCAGTCATGCCTGGCCATAACTCCCGGTGGTCATTTCCCTTTGGGGCCTCCAGAACTGCTTCCACTCACAGAATATGAATAAGGAGGGACTCCAGACATTTTTTTGCTTTAGTGGGTTATGGAGACTAATATTTACTTGTTTAGGAATTAATATTTATAAGAAACTTCAATGTACTTTTCATTTTCAGCCTCAAAATCTGTAATAACTTTTTGCTTTGAAAGATTATAACATTATCTACACTCAAGGTATTCAATTTCTTTTTTGTCTAACTTGGAATAACTGATGTCAAAAGGATGATAGCACCTTACTTGCATGGTGATACTGCAACAAAATGCTCTGTTCCCTAAGATACCATACAGCACAGTATTTACCCCTGTGGGAACAAGAAGGAGGCTTAAAAGTTCATCATAATTTCTCCATATAGTCTTACACACAATGCATACACATTACATTGTGACAACAGTAACTGAGGGGGATGGGTAGAGATGTACAAGAACAGCATTTTCTGGTACTGAAGTTATGTTGCTATAGATTCACACCAGAGTTGTTTCTTCAGCTCATGTTAAAGGGAATGCCCAGGAGAATAGCACAGAAACACCCTCAAGACATATCTAAAATGAAACACATAGAAATTCAAATATTTCATGTGAAAAATCAATTAGAAGAGAAAATAATCATTAATGGGTATAAGGCACAGTGAATCAGCAGCTTCCCCTGCTCTCCTTGTAAGTACACATGGCCCACCACTGAGCAGTCCATCTAGCTTTCCTTATAAGGGCAAAAGTGCTACTGAACCAGCAGCCCCCCCACCCCACTCTCCTTATAAGATCGTAAGTCCCACTGAACCAGTAGCTGGCCCTCCTCTCCTTATAAGGACACCAGTCAAACTGAAACAACAGCTTGCTCTACTCTCTTATGACCCCATCTTAGGTAATTACATCATAATATTGTCAGTTCTTTAAAGAAGGCCTCCCAAGGTGTGGGATTAGAATTTATACAAATGCTCTACAAGATATAATTTAATGCATAACATGCTCTATTCCTATTTTTCTTTTGCTTTTTTTTGGATTTGTTATCCTATATATGTGCACAAAATAAAGAGTATAGTTTGATCAATTTTATTCCCCAGTACCTCTCCTTTCCCTTCCCTCCTTCCCCCTGATCCCCTTCTTCTATTCTACTGGTCTCCCTTCCATTTTTTTTAATTGGTTCTAATTAGGTATAGATGACAGTAGAATGCATTTTTGACAAATTGTTCACAAATAGAGCGCAACTTTTTATTCCTCTGACTATACATGGTACAGAGTCACACCAGTAGTGTAATCATACATATATATACAGGCTGAAAATGTCTCATTCTACTGTCCTTCCCATTCCCAAAGCCCCATCTCTTCCCTCACTCCCCTCTGCATGATCCAAAGTTCCTTCATTTTTCCCTAAGCTCCCCCCCAATTATGGATCAGCATCCACTGTATCAAAGAAAACATTTGGCATTTGGCTTTTTGGGATTAGCTTATTTCACTTAGCATGATGTTCTTCACTTTCATCCATTGACCAGCAAATGCCATACTTTCATTTTGAGTAATATTCCATTGTGTATATGTACCACATTTTCTTTATCCATTCATCTTTTGAAAGGCACCTAGTTTGGTTCCATGGTTTAGCTATTATGAATTGAGCTGCTATAAACATTGATGTGGCTGCATCACTATAGTATGCTGATTATAAGTCCTTTGGGCATACACTGAAGAATAGGATAGCTGGGTCAAATGGTGGTTCCATTCCAAGTTTTCTGAGGAATCTCCATACTGTTTTCCAGAGTGGTTGCATTCCCACCAGCAATGTATGACTGCGTTTTTCCCCACATCCTCGCCAACACTTATTGTTGTTTGTATTCTTGATAATTGCCATTCTGACTGGGGTGAGGTAAAATCTTAGTTTTGATTTACATTTCTCTAATTGCTAAAGATGTTGAATATTTTTTTCCTATATTTGTTGACTGATCGTATTTCTTCTTCTGTGAAGTATCTGTTCATTCCCTTAGCCCATTTATTGATTGGGTTATTTGTTTTTTTGGTGTTAAGCTTTTTGAGTTCTTTATATATCCTGGAGAGTAATGTTCTATCTGAGATGCCTGTGGTAAAGATTTTCTCCCATTCTGTAGGCTCTCTCTTCATGTTCTTCATTGTTTCCTTTGCTAGAAGAAGGTTTTTAGTTTGAATCCATCCCATTTATTGATTCTTGATTTTACTTCTTGTACTTTAGGAGTCGTGTTAAGGAAGTCATGTCCTTAGCCAACATGGCAAAGATTTGGGCCTAATTTTCCTTCTATTGAGTGTAAGATCTTGGTTCTAGTTCCTAAGTCTTTGACCCACTTTGAGTTGATTTTTGTGCAGGGTGAAAGATAGAGGTTTAATTTCATTTTGCTACATATGGATTTCCAGTTTTCCCAGCACCATTGATTGAATAGGCTATCTTTTCTCCAATGTATGTTCTTGGCACCTTTATCTATTATGAGATAACACTGTTTGTTTGTTTGTGGTACCAGGGATTGAAATCAGGGATATTTGACCATTGAGCCACATCTCCAGACCTATTTTGTGTTTATGTAGAGACAGGATCTCACTGAGTTGCTTAGCACCTCTCCATTGCTGAGGCTGGCTGTAAATTCATGATTCTCCTGTCTCAGCCTCCCAAAGTGCTGGGATTACAGGCATGTGCCACCACATTCAGCTAGAGATAACTGTATTTATGTGGGTTTGTCTCTGTGTCTTCTATTCTGTACCATTGGTCTACATGTCTATTTTGGTGCCAATACCATGCTGTTTTTTTGTTACTACGGCTCTGTAGTATAGTTTAGGGTCTGGTATGGTGATGCCTCCTGCTTCACTTTTCTTGCTAATGATTGCTTTGTCTATTCTATCTCTTATTTTTCCACATGAATTTCATGATTGTTTTTTCTAGTTCTGTGAAGTATGTTATTGGTATTTTAATAGGAATTGCATTAAATCTGTATAACAGTTTTGGTAGTATGGCCATTTTAACAATATTAATTCTGCCTATCCAAGAGCATAGGAGATCTGTCCATCTTCTAAGTCTTCTTCAATTTCTTTCTTTAGTGTTCTATAGTTTTCATGTAAAGGTCTTTCACCTCTTTTGTTAGATGGATTCCTGAGGGTTTTTTTTTTTTTCAGGCTATTGTAAAAGGAATAATTTTCCTAATTTCTCTTGCAGTGGATTTATCACATATATAGAAATGCATTTGATTTAAGGGTATTGATTTTATATCCTACTACTTTGCTGAATTTATTTATTAGTTCCAGAAGTTTTCTGGTGGAATATTTTGGATCCTTTAAATATAGAATCATTGTGTTAGCAAATAATGATAGTTTAAATTCTTCTTTGCCTACTTATATCCCTTTAATTTCTTTCATCTGTCTGCTTGTTCTGGCTACAGTTTTAAGGACTATGTTGAATAGGAGTGGTGAGACAGAGTATCCCTGTCTTGTTCCATTTGTTAGAGGGAATGATTTTAATTTTTCTCCATTTAGAATGATGTTGGCCTTGGGCTTAGTGTAGATACTTTTTACAATGTTGAGGTATGTTCCTGCTATCTCTAGTTTTTCTAGTGTTTTGAACAAGAATAGGTGCTCTATTTTGTCAAACGCTTTTTCTGCATCTATCAAAATAATTATATGATTATTGTCTTTAAGTCTGTTGATGTGAGGTCAACAGATTTATACTTACTGATTTCTGTATGTTGAACCAAACTTGCATCCCTGGGATGAACTCCACTTGATTGTGGTGCACTATCTTTTAAATCGGTTTTTGTATGTGATTTGCCAGAATTATATTGAGAAATTTTGCATCTATGTTCATCAGGGATATTGGTCTGAAGTTTTGTTTTCTTGATGTGTCTTTGGTCTTGGAATTAGAATGACACTAGCCTCATAAAATGAGTTTGGAAGGGTTCCCTCCTTTTCCATTTCATGGAATAATTTGAGGAGTATTGGTATGAGTTCTTTGAAGGTCTTATAGAACTTGGCTGAGAATCCATCTGGTCTTGGGCTTTTCTTGGTTGGTAGGGTTTTGATGGCATCTTCTATTTTATTGCTTGAAATTGATCTGTTTAAATTGTGTATGTCCTCCTGGTTCAGTTTTTTGATGTCTTTGCAATTTTCTCTTTTTTTTTTGAGTATAAATTTTCAAAACAGTTTCTAATTATCTTCTGTATTTCAATAGTGTTCAACATGATATTTCTTTTTTCATCACAAACTTTTGCAATTGGAGTTTTCTCCCTCCTTTTCTTTATTAGTGTGGCAAGGGTTTGTCAACTGTTTTTTGTTTTTTCAAAGAACCAATTTTTTTCAATTATTTCTTCTGTTTCAGTTTCATTTATGTCACCTCTGATTTTAATTATTTCTTGTCTTCTAGTACTTCTGGTGTTGATTTGTTTTTCTTTTTCTAGGGCTTTGAGACATAATGTAATGTCAGGTCATTACTTGTTGACTTTTTCTTCTTTTAATAAATGAGCTCAATGCAATGATCTTTCCTTTTAACACTGCCTTCATAGTGTCCCAAAGATTTTGATATGTTGTATCAGTGTTCTCATTAACTCTAAGAATGTTTTTTATTTCCTCCCTAATGTCTTCTGCTATCCATATGTCATTCAGTAGCATATTATTTAGTCTCCAGGTGTTGGAGTAGCTTCTATTTTTAATTTTATCATTGATTTCTAATTCCATCCCATTATGATCTGATAGAATGCAGGGTAATATCTTTATTTTTTTATATTTGCTGAGAGCTGCTTTGTGGCATAACATATGGTCTATTTTAGAGAAGGATCCGTGTGCTATTGAGAAGAAGGTGTATTCACACAATGATGGATAAAATACTCTATATATGTCTGTCAAGTCTAAATCATTGATTATATTATTTAGTTCCATAGTTGTTTTTTTTTAAATTTCTGTTTGAAAGATCTATCCAGTGATGAGAGAAGTGCGTTAAAGTTACCCAGTATTATTGTGTTATGGTCTATTTGATTCCTGAAATTGAGAAGTGTTTGATATACGTAGATGTTTCATTGTTTGAAGCATAAATACTTATAATTGTTATGTCCTACTGATATACGATTCCTTAAGCCATATGAAATGTCATTTTTTATCCCTTCTGACTAGCTTTGAAGTCCACTTTGTCTGATATGTGGTTGGAAACCCCTCCTTGTTTACACAGTCCATATGAGTGATGTTTTTTCCCAATATTTCACCTTCAGTCTGTGGATGTCTTTTCCTAGAAGATGAGTCTCTTGAAGACAGCATATTTTTGGGTCTTTTTTTTTCTTTTAATCCAATCTGCCAGTCTTTGTCCTTTAATTGATGAGTTTAGGCCATTAACATTCAGGGTTATTATTGAGATATGATTTGTATTCCCAGTCATTTTGGTTTACTTTTGGTTTTTAACTTGACGTAGTTTCTCCTTTCATTGACCTTTCCTTTAGTGTAGCTCCTCCCATTAGTGTTTTGCATTATTGGTTTTTTTTCATTTCCTCCTTGTGGTATATGTTGCTAAGAATATTCTGTAGTACAGTATTTCTAGTTGTGAATTATTTTAACTTGTATCATAGAAGGTTTTGTTACATCTTCAAATCTGAAGCTTATTTTTACTGGATATAAAATTCTTGGTCAGCATTTATTTTCTTTTAGAGTTTGATATATGTTTTTCTAGGATCTTCTGGCTTTGAGGAGCTGGGTTGAGAAATGAGCTGAAACCTGAATTGGTTCCCCCTATATGTAATTTGATTTTTTTCTTTTGCAGCCTTTAAAATTCTATCCTTATTCTGTATGTTATTCATTCTCATCATTATGTGACTTGGTGTAGACCTGCTGTAGTTTTGTACATTTGGGGTCCTGTAAGCCTCTTGTTGTTGATTTTCCATTTCATTCTTTAGATTTTGGAAATTTTCTGATATTATGTCTTTGAAAAGATTATGCATTCCTTTGGTTTGTATCTCCCTGCTTTCATCTATTCCAATAAATCTTAAATTTGGTTTCTTCAGGTTATCTCATATTTCTTGGAAGTTCTCTTCATGGTTTCTTACCATATTCCCTATGTGGTTGACTTTATTTTCAAGAGTATATATTGTGTCTTTATTGTCTGAGGGTCTATCTTCTAAGTGGTCTAGTCTGTTGGTGATACTTTCCATTGAAATTTTTATTTGGTTTATTGTTTCTTTCATGTCAAGAATTTCTGTTTGATTCCTTTTTATAATCTCTGCCTCTTTATTGAAGTGATCTTTTGCTTCCTGTATTTTCTCTCCAATATCATTCTTTATTTCAAAGACTGGCCTAATTACATATCTTCTGAACTCCTTTTCTGACATTTCTTCTACTGTGTTGTCTATTGTTGGGACGTTTGGTTTGTTTGAGGAGATTTTTCCTTAATTTTCCATGTTGTTTATGTGTCTTCCCATGCAGTGGTATGGATCTGAAGCAGTCTAGTTTCTACACTGCAGTCTTATAATGTCCCTGAAGGCTTACAGTACCTCACCTTTAAGGGGCAGACCAATATTAACAGCACCTAGTGCAAACAATATACACCTTTAAACCAAATAGCTCCTATTAAGGCATCTGCAGTTTTGTCACAATAAACAAAAATGGTGTGTTCAATTATTTTCTACAACACAAAGAGTAAGTTTACTAAAAAGGTTTACCATTTCTAATTATAGACAATGAGTGAACAGAACAAGGAAGAACAAGGGAGTAATTAATAGAGGTTGGCTGTTAGTGAAAGAATTGAGAAAGAGAATCCAAGGAGAAAAAGAGGTGAGAGAAAAAAATATACAGATTTAAAAATTAAAGAAAGAAAGTGAAAGAATTGAGAAAGAGAATCCAGGGATACAGAAAGGTGAGAGAAAAAATATATACAGATTTAAGAATGAAAGAAAGTAAAAATATAAGGATACACAACAAAACTGTATTCAAACATCTCTTTCCTCAATAAATTGATACAGGAAACATATTTGGATTTAAAGATGGTAGAGATGTGAGAGAGAGGGCAAAAGGAAAGAAGAAAGGAAAGTCTCAATAGAAAGTTGAATGATAGCTTCCACTGGCTATCATTAATTCTAAAATTAATGTACAAAAAACCTCAAATCTCCAAGATAATCTTGAAAAAAACAAAACTGGAGCCATCACAATTCCTGATATCACAATATGTTATAAGGATACAGTAAGTAAAACATTATGATATTGGCATAAAAATAGACCAACAGAACAGAACAAAGATCCCAGAAATAAATTCATATGTGTATGGTCAACTGATATTCAACTAAGGTGCCAGGAATACATAAATACATAATGGGAAAAGGATAGTCTTTTCATCAAATGGTGTTGAGAAAACTGAATAAACTGAAAAAAATACAAAATAATGAAATTAGGCCCTTATCTTGCACCATAAACAATAGTCAACTCAAAATAGATTACATAATTCATTGTGAAACTCCTGGAAGAAAACATAGCGTAAAGCTTCCTGATATTGATATTGGCAGTGACATCAATAATCTTGTATATGATACCAAAAGCACAGGGGGAAATAGACAAGTGGGACTACATAAAATTAAAAAGCAGAGAAAAATAGACAATACAATGAAATGCCAATCCACAGAATGAGAAAAAATATTTCCATAGATCTGATAAGAAGTAAATTTCCAAAATACAACTCCTACAATTCAATACCAAAAACACAACCCAATTAATAGATGGGCTAAGACCCATTTACTGCTTTTTAAAAATATTTTTTAGTTGTAGATGGACATAATACCTTTATTTTATTTATTTATTTTTATGTGATGCTGAGGATGAACCCAGTGCCTCACATGTGCCAGGCAAGCACTCTACCACTGAACCACAACCCCAGCCCCATTCATTGTTTTTATTTATTAATTGAGTAATCCAATTAAATAACTCAATTACAAAATGGCTCAATAACAGTTAAGATAACCAGTATATTTTTTTTTAAAAGAAGAGTCTTTGCAAGAATGTGGATAAACTGGAATCCTTGCACACTGTTGATGGGACTGCAATATGGTGCAGCCGCTATACAAAATAGAATGGAGGTTCCTCAAAAAATTAAAAGTAGAACTACCATATGATCCAGCAATCTGACTTCTGGGTGTTTATCCAAAAGAATTGAAATCAGAATCTTAAAGACTTACTAACATTCCCATGTTCAGTGCAGCCTCTGTTCATGATAGCCAAGATGTGAAAACTAAATGTCCATTGATGATTGAACGGATTTTTAAAATATGGTATATACATACAATGTCATATCACTCAGTTTTAAAAGGAAGGAAATCCTGCCATATGTCACAATATAGATGAACTTCAAGAACATTATGTTAAGTGTAATAAGCCCACCACAGAAAGTCAAAATGCATGATTTCACTTACATGAGGTATCTAAAATAGTCAAATTCCTAGAAGCAAAGAATAGAATAGCAGGTGTCAGGGCTTATGGGGAGGGGAAATGAGAAGTTGTTAATTAACAGATATAAAATTTAAAATTTATGCAAGATGAATAAGTTCAGAAATCTGCTCTACAGTGTTATGCCTATAGATGTACACTCAAAAAATCTGTTAAGGGATAAATCTCATGTTAGGTGCTTTTAACACAATAAAATTTAAAATGAAAATAAAAAATTAAAATGATACAGTGCGTGAGGACTAAGTTTCAATCCCCAACATTGCAAAAAAGATAATAAAAATAAATAAGTGTAAACAAGATACACTTGAAAATATGCAGATGCAAAATTTACATATGTGTGAATGTTCTTTGCTTTTTGTTCCAAAAATCTGGAAAAGAACTCAGTACTGAATTCCGAATAGGGAAAAACTCAGATTAGTTAATTCTATTCAGAAGCTAAATCATGGGAGAGCTATTACTGATAGGAATAAAATTGGATAGGGCATGTTTCTAAATATTTGTCCAATGGCTATTTTTTTTCTTAACCACCAAGTGGAGTTTTAGACTCCCCAAGTTTGAATATTTAATATTTTCCCATCATTTGGGGGTTTTGTTTTCAGATATCCTGTTTCATTTAAGAATTATTCTAAATATCAAGATTAATTAAATTCTAACAATCTCTGCATAGGTCTTCTGAATTCTCTCAGGTATGAAGTAAAGGAAGAAAATAACTCAGGACTAATTATATCTTTTTTAAAAATATTTTTTAGTTGTTGATGGACCTTTATTGTATTCATTTATTTATATGCAGTACTGAAAATTGAACCCAGGGCCTCACACATGCAAGGCAAGTGCTCTGCCACTGAGCCACAACCCCAGCCCCTAATTATATCTTAAAATAGGACTAAAGAACTTTCATTATTTAAAATCAAGGGTTATTAAGCCACAGGAAGAAAAATAAAAATCAGTTACATGCTAGCTAGTTTTGTTTCTTTAGGAAATCTTGTGTTTATGAGAAAGATATAGAATTTTTCCTACTTATTTGTTTTTATATTGATGACCATAAATATACAGTTTAACTCATTATATAAGTTAAAATACATTTTGGTTTACATGAAGATGAGTTATAGCAGAGAAATATATCAGGGAATGAAATAAGACAAAGAGGAGAGACAAGGATTAAAAAACACCTCTCAGGAAAGGGCAGGTAACACATATCCAGAAAATGACACCAGGAGTTTAGACTTTCATGGAGCAATAGTGATCTGGACGTGTCTCTCAGGACTTTTTAAATCCTTATTGCATTATTACAGATCTCAGCACAAATACCCCTATCACCCAGACCCAATGGAACTTCAGTGTGAAGATGTTTCTGCTCCCTAGAGCTGTGAAACACTAAGTTTATGAAATTGCTCATTCATTCACCCCGGTAGGTTAAAGATTAATCCATCTTTAATCCATTTATCTATCAGTATTTGGTAAATCAGGAGATCCAAAAGCAACTACAACTCTAGATCAAGCCCTAGGAAAAATTGTGAGGGAGGCAAGGGAATTCTCAGGTCTTTTTCCTCCTCACTTTGGACACCTCACTCAAGAAAATTATAATGGCTTGCAAGGCAGGTTGAAGTGGTAGTGAAAGCTGGGATCTTACCTACCATCACATGGACCTGGAGGTGAAGAAAAGCTCCACAATTTTTTAGGGGACCTGTGAAAACAGCTTCAGCTATAAAGTGATAATAATAATACTGAAGTTATTGACAAGATTTTGTTGCATTAAAAGCAATGGACTATTTAAAATGCATAGCACACTGCTTGGCATTGATAAGCACTCATTAGAGATTGGTTACTATCCTGACTGGGCCTAAAGGTAGTGCCTTTTCACGGCACTACCCCTGAGGTAGGCCTGGTTTGTGTGGTCTAGGCAACAGAACAAAGATCACAAGGAAACACAGTTTCAGTTCAACAAAAAGTCCACAGCCTCTGAAAGGGAAGCATATATGTGCAAGAATAGTCATGTGGAGACAATACTTAAAGTTTCTGGGTTAGTCAGCTTTCCATCACTACCACAAAATAACCTGAGATAACCTATAAGTAAAAAAGGTTTGTTTGACTCATTGTTCCAGATCATTTGGCCTCATAGCTTTGGGCCTGTGACAAAGTCAGTGCATTGTAGTGGGAGTATGTGGTAGAAAAAAACCATTCATCCCATGGCCAGGAGGCAAAAAAGACAAAGAAGGGATTGTGGTCCCACAACCTCCTTCAGGGGCACATCTCCAAGGACCTAAGGAAATTTCACAAGGCCCCACCTCCCCAAGGTTCCATCACCTCCCAATAGCACCACCCTGGGGATACATGGGCCTTGGTAGGACAATCAAAATCCAAATATACTAGTTGCCTACAACTAAACACCCCTATGATTCTGTGAAATCTCAATCCTTAGAAAAAGGTCTGGAGAAGCAGCCATTCTGTCCCCTGATGAACCCATACCTACTGTCTACTTTTCTCCACTCTCTAGCTTCCTCCTTCTTTTAGCACACAGCTAGGCTCAAAGCAAACACTGAATAAATATTCTTTGGCCTGCTCATCAAATCAAGTATGGATGAGCCGCTATTGAGGTTCCTCTTTATTGAAGGACATAGAAGAAAAGCTGTACCTTGCTCTGGGACGAGAGGACTCACTGTTTTCTATCAAGGTGAAATAGATCTTAAGATGGATGCAGGTTTTGTCTATTTTTAGAATTGAAGACAGTAAGTCATTCTGGAGAATTTTTTTATATTAGGAAAAAAAAGAAAACTTTTGGTGGCCTCTATGCTTGGTCAAAAGCTGCCTTTTGGGTACCATAGAGCAGCCTTGAGTGATGCCTGATGAAACTCAATATGCTACAACCTCCTGCTATGCAATTGCTGAAAGGGATTATAATAGTAAACATGTATCTCTTGAAACTCAGAAGCATTTCTCAGGGACTGGGAACCATTCCCGAGAATGTTATCAAAAGAATGAGACCTCAGTCTCCAAGACTCCACAGCAAGTCAAGAGTCCTAACTTTGATAACTGCCAGCCTACAAACACAGCTAACCTGGACTTCTTTATACTAACCAACTCTTTGCACTTTTACACTTCTCTGGCTCTAATGAGTCCCCATATTCCCTTTAAAAAGCCCAAATCAGAATGGTGCTTAGTTATTTCCCCTACTGCTAGGTAATTTTAAAATAACTTCCTCATTTCTAAATATTCTTTTGTTTTGCCTTGTTTTGTTTTGAGACAGGATCTTGCTGTGTTGCCCAGGCTGGCCTTAAACTCCTAGGCTTAAGTGATTCTCATGCCTTGGCCTCCCAAGTACTTGAGACTACAGGTGCACACCATCATGCCTAGCAACTTCCTCATTTCTAACAGTTCTGTAAAATGTTTTACAGAACATGGTATTCTGGGTGGGGCACCTTAGTGTCTGACCTAAGGATGACCTCAACATGGATGGAACTGAAAGTATTAAACTAACAGAACCTTAGATTCAGGACCAAGAGATACATGGACTAGAGCAAGGGGAGGGCTGTGGTGTAACTCATTTGTAAAGTGCTTGCCTGGTATGGGTAAGGCTCTGGGTTTGATTCCCAGTACTACAAAAAAGTAAAAAGCAAAATAGGTGAGGGGTTCTGACTGTGAAATTATATGACTAAAATAGTAAGATCAGGCTGGGACACAGCTCATTGATAGTAGCTCTTGCCTACTAGCATACATGAGGCTCCAACTTCCATTCCCAACATCTCTCTCTCTCTCTCTCTCTCTCTCTCTCTCTCACACACACACACACACACACACACACACACACACGGAAAAAGGAAAAGACATAACTGCATCCAATCATGACCCAAGACATTATGAGACCCATCAACTGGAGAGTAGAAAAAACAGATTAGCATGACTCTTGTCTCCTTGTTGGTTGACCTTCAAAGAAGCCTTTTCGTTTTGCAAAAACTAGTGCCATAGTATTGACTTCTATGTCCATGGGGCAGAGGACATGAGAAGTGGTCAGTGAAGTGAGAGAGCAAGCATGGTCTTATACCTGAGACCAACTGAATACAGAACACCATATGCCAAGGTGTAAGTCTAAGTTAAACATAGAAGCACAGTTTCATGGAAAAACCAAGAGTCTCAGTTGTAGCAAGAAATTCTCAGCAGCAAAAAGTACCTATGATAGATTTCCAGGTGGAACTGAAACAGGCATTCTTAGCTAAGACACCAAGAAGTGGTTAAAGCAGCATTGGAACTTTAAGGTAGCTAGGTGCATGCAAACCCAAGCCTTGTGATGAGGATACTATCCATATATATTTTTTTCATTTATTTATTTTTGGTGCAGGGGATTGAACCCAGGGGCACTTGACCACTGAGCCACATCCCCAGCCTCATCCTCATGTGAAAACATATGTCTAAACAAAATGTGTGCATAAATGTAACAGCACTATTAACCATAGCTAAAAGGTTGAAACAATCCAAATGGGCATCTCCAACAAATGGATAAACAAAATGTGGGCTGGGGTTGTGGCTCAGAGGTAGAGCACTTGCCTGGCACCTGTGAGGCACTGGGTTAGATCCTCAGCACCACATAAAAACAAATAAAGACATTGTGTCCATATACAACTAAATAAAGGCATTGTGTCCATATACAACCAAAAAGAAGTATTTAAGAAAATTTTTTTAAAATGTGTTATGTTCACATGTTATAACCATAAAAAGGAATATAAGACTGATGCATGCTGCAGCATAGTTGAACCTTGAAAGCATTATGCTAAACAAAAGAAGCCAGACAAAATGGACCACGTTATATCACTCCACTTATATGAAATGTTCAGATTAGGTAATCTACAGAGGCAGAAAATTGCTTAGTAATTATTTCTAGTTAGGGGTGAATAGGCCAATGTTGGGGGGAGGTGATAGGTAAAAGGTAGAGTTTTCTTTTAGAGGTGATAAAATGTTCCAAAACTGACTGATGATGATTGCACATATCTGTAAAAATCCTAAAAACTGTTCAATTGTATCATTTAAATGGATGAATTGTATAGTGTGAATTATATATATATCTCAATATAGCTTTTGGGGGGGGATAGCACTAGGGATTAAACTTGAGGGCACTCAACCACTGAGCCACATCCTCAGCCCTATTTTGTATTTTATTTAGAGACAGGATCTCACTGAGTTGCTCAGTGCCTCACTTTTTCTGAAGCTGGCTTTGAACTCTCAATCTTCCTGCCTCAGGATCCCGAGCCACTGGGATTATAGGCATGTGCCACTGTACCCAGCTCAATATAGCTATTTTTAAAGATAATAATAAACAGGCCTTTAAAGACCCTGATTGGGGCACACAAAGCATCATTTTGAGATTTTGTTGAATGTCCTGATCCCTATGACCATGTCTATCATACGAGGGTGCTGAATAAATATTTGCTGAATTGTATTAACTTCAAGTTTTATTTCAAAGGAATAAATATCTAGCATACCTATATTTAAAGAAAAAGTATCAATTTGGACCCTGGAGATATCCTCTCTTCAAAGATCTGTTGTCTAAAAATGTCAAACCTCTGTAAATTATTTCCTCACCAGATCAAGGCAAACCCAAACATACAATACTAGCAGTAAACTAGGTAAGCATTACATAAACATGTTCACTACCTTAGAAAAGATGATATATATGCCAAACTTGCATCTGTAAAATGGAGATTTACCACCTAATACAGTTAACTTGAGGATTAAATAAAAATTTTGTTTGTAAGTGGTTAGCAAAGTACCTGGAACAGACTAAGTCCTCAATGAATTACAATAATTAATATCTGCTACAAGAAAACTCTTTAAAACATCTTTACTTATGAATTTATCCAAATAAGTGCCAGATTTCAGACTGTCTTGATTGATACTCATTTCAATTTTTCCACTTGATTTGAAGCACATTATTTAAGAAAAAGTATTAACAAAAATCATTTATTAAAAATTTGCTAGTGATAGACAAATAAAACATAACACTTTAGTAAACAAATTGTTTTTTGAATGAAGTGCAAAAAATCCAATTTTATAATTATATAGATAGCTAAAGAGCTTTTCTGTATTTGCAACATAGTAATGTCCACCTAATTATTTGCCCACAGCCACACAAAACTTACTTCTTTAAAAATTCTGTGCATATTGCAAATATTGAAGTTTTGATTTTACATATGTGGTATGTAGGGCTCTGCTTTACCACATAAAAAAGGAAGATTACCAGTCCTGGATATTTTACCTCAAAAGCTTATTTCACAGGAAAGGGGAAAAAAAATGAATGAGATTCAGAGGAATGTGTTTCTATTTGGAGTCTGCAGTACAGGGCTACTACTGCTGCCATAGCAACGAGATCCTGCATGGCTTGCCAAGGAAGTATCTCTTCAGACCAGCTGTCTGGTGCGAAGGATAGCAGCTGCATTGTTACTCTGCCCTCATTTGCATCTCCCTCATTAAAGTCGCTTCTGAAATGTTTCTAGATCATTGATTTCAATTTTGTGATCTCCTCTCTGTTCCTTTCTATTCCACAACCAACTTCTTACTCAACAAATTTGAAAACTTAAGCCCAGTTCTCCTCTCCATCCTGTCCATGTGTGGAAGATAATGATTTATCATGTGATGAGCAAATGTCTGCCACTGGACTTGATCAAGGCCAAACCTTTAGTATCTTAAAATATAATCCCTGGATGGAGACTCATTCGAATTCTTAATTTTAAAGCATTGGTCCCCAATTTTAAAACCGATACCAGTACATGAGATTAGAAGTAGTTAACAGTGAATATGAAAGGCCCTTGGTTTGATCCCTAGTACTGAAAAAATAAGTGATAATAATGATTAGATACTATTGTTATGTATGTCTGGTGCCAAAGGTCAAGGGTCCAGAGAGGGACACTGGGCAGCATACTACAACAGTGCATTGACGTGGCTCATGGATTCCATCCGTGCATTACTGATTTATAATTTCCCAACCTCCCAACCTTTCACCCTCTACCACATTCTCCCAATGAAAAAGGTTCTGAGGCAGAGATCTTTTTTTTTTTTTTTTTTTTTTTTAATGCAGGAGTTTATGGGCAATATCACCTGTAAGAAGAAAGGGGAACAGGACTATGCAGAGGAAGAAGTTCAATTGCAGTTCATTTGCAATAGAGCCCTCAGCTGATTCCTTAGGGAGCTATATGGAGCTCTTATGACCCTTACGGTTAGCCTTCCTTTGTCAGAAATTTGAATTGGCAAAATTGACAAATCATGGAGATTTATAGATCAAAGAGGTCATTAGGGTTGCAGGACCCAAAGGTCCCAGGTGTTTTCTAGTACCTGAAGAATAAACCTGGAGGATGGAAAAACAGTACTGGCTTATCTGCATGAGGAGGGACACTGAAAACCACCCACGTCCAATAATATCCCACAACAATACATGACAGCTCAAGGGCCTCGTCCACAACTTCCCAATGGCTTCTTTTTCCTGGTAAGAACACCACCTAGACCCTATCAGCAGAATCCTTGTGCATTTCTTCCTACAGGACCTGGTATGATGCTCACTTGGGTGTCTGCATTCAACAGAGCCACAAAAGCTGAGTTACTCTCTGGCACCCCACCAATGAAATTCTCCAGCATAGGTAAATATGTATGTGACCTATTCCCTTGAGGACAGAGTAGCCTTGGCCCCACCTCTGTTATTTTTTTCCCTGAAAGCAGCTAAGGAGAGGAGAGGGAAATGGGACAGATCAGAAAGCATAAATAGAAAGCAGGTCTGTGCTCATCAGCAAACCCATTTATTTTCAGTTTAAAATGACTGTCTTCTCAGTGCCAACCACCCAACTTTTTAACTTTTGGTTTTGGCCCACCCAAAATTTTCTGTCTTCATTATTGAGACCATTTGCTTTATTAGCTTTGGAGACCTTTGATTCAGCATTCATAGCAACATTGTCCTTTGGCTGGGACTGAAGTGCATGATAACATCCCTTCTTTCCCCTGCCTAGAGGTACAAGAATCAAAGCACCATTTAGAAGTCTTGTTTCAATACTTGCCACTCAGCCTCTGAGTATTTACATTAGTGAGCTTTCTGTCACTATAGCAAACTACCTAAGATAATCACCTTAAAAAAAGGAAAGGTTTGTTATGGCTCACAGTTTTAGTAGTTTCAATCCATGTTCAGTTTTTCTATTCTTTTTGGATGTGTGGTGAAGCCATACATTATGGTGAGAGCACGTAGCAGAGGAAGCTGATCACCTCATGGCCACTGGGAAGCAAAGACACAAGAAGAGGAGAGCCTAGGTTCCCACTATTGCCTTCAATGGCACACACGCAATGACCTGACTTTCTTCCACTAGGACTACTTCCTATAGTTTCTACCACCTCCCATAGCACCATAGACTAGAAACTAAACCTTCAACACATGCACCTTTTGGGGAACATTCATGACTCAAATGATAACATTCATTCACATTTAAGAGGTGGGAGACCCTTACTCCCCACCCACTACTACTCGGACAAGAACATTCAATAGCAAATCTCAGGAAGACCTCTCATGTCACATAACCCAGCCCAATACACCACAAGACCTTTTACTTTCCTTTTTCAGAAAGTCATGACTCTATCAGAATCTTCTCTTTATCACTGAGACTGTCAAGAAATGAGAAAATTTTTAGATTTTTATCCTGACTGTAAGCTAACAAGTTACCTGTTACTATTTCAAGGATGCTGGCAGGAGACATGAGACTGCTAGGTCAGACAAAGGATGTTATTATTCATGCCACAGGAGGCAGCATGAGTTTCAGTTCAAACTCCACAGGGCAACACAGAGGGTTCCAAGTGAACGTTATATGCACAGCGGGTTTGCATCACAGCTAAGCAACCCTGAGCTGCAAGCAAACCCAGCCTTTGCTCCAGAACAAGACATTATCTTTATCATACTGGACAACAAACAAATCTGCCCTCTGTTCTCTCTGCCAAGATCCTTAAAAAAATAGTCCAGAATGAAAGCTGTACTTACGCTCACAAGACATTCAGAAATGGGAGAAAGCCATGGAGAATTGTCTCCCAGTAGGGAATGGGAAGTTTCTGGAAAGGGATGTGTAATAGAAAATATTGTTGCAGACATTTTTGGAAATGCTACCTGTTATTGCTATCCTAAACATTCATCTTTTGGTGCTTTAATTGCCCTATCCTTAAAAATAGAGGTCTAATAATATTTACATTATGGGTGGTAGCCTGATCAATATGGAGACCAAAAGGTGAGCTTTATGTAGAAGAAAGAGTTCTGTGCTAGACTTCAGGTAAGATCAGGTTATGGGTTTGTTTGGGTTTTTTTTGCCACTAACTCACTGTGTGACCTCAGGCCAGTCATAATACTGCTGTAGCCTATTTCCCCCATCTGAACTGGATACATGATGTTTAACATTCTTGTTGGCTCTAAATTCTGTATTCCTATCTAAAAGTCAACATCGGGTACATACAACAAATGGATTCAATTATAAAAAATGCCTCTCTATAAATTATCAAAACACCCAAAAGTGTAACAAAGATACATATTGTAATCTTGTCATAAATCTTCTTACAGTTATTGGGAATATTCTCAAATACATTTTAAGAATTTAAATAGTATATACCACATAGTAAGAGTTAATACAGATGTTTTTAAGGTTAATTCTACATAGCCCATACATTTCATCATAGTATTTCTAAAACATAGATTCTGTGAAGTGAGATTACTGGGTCATGGGGCATATACTCTTTCAATTTTTGACTAGATAGTTCTAAGTCATCCTCTAAAAATTGTTAGTCTCATTCCCACCTAAACTACTTAAGAATGAAGAGTTTGGTTTTTGTTTGTTTGTTTGTTTGTTTGTTTTGTGGTACTGGGAATTAAACTAAGGGTGCTTTACTACTGAGCTACATTTCTCAGCCCTTAGGTTCTCACTAAGTTCCTAAGGCTGGGCTCAAACTTGACATCCTCCTGCCTCAGCCTCCCAAGTAACTGAGATTACAGGTATATGCCACTGTGCCCAGATAGTCTTATTTAAAATGTTTCTTAAAATCTTGAATAAAGTTAATCTAGTTTTGTAGGTATATGCAGCAAATATATACTCTGGTTTAAATATGATTCATCCCCTCCAAAACTCATGTTGACATCAAAACTCATTTGATTGCCATTGTGGAGGTGTTAGCAAATTAGGTTATTAAGAAAAGTTTTTTCTCATGGGACTGGGCTGATTCTCATGGTAGTGAGTGAGATCTTGGTCTTACACGACCAGATTTGTTACAGAGGGAACAGGTTAGAAAGCAAGGATCCCCTCATTTTTTGCTCTTCTGCAAAAAATGCCCATGTGCCTGTTAGGTCGGGCCAGGGTCCAGGACCGGTCAGTAGCTGCAGAATGGAGCTGCCAGCCAGATGCTGACCCCACCAGTAGACACGCCTCCTGTCAATCAGCGGGTTTTCCTGACCTATCCAGAAAGGACTCTGGTCTTCTCTTCCTGCCCCCAAGCCCTCCCCTTCCTGACCCGGCTTTCTTGAAATTCTTTGTGCACTGGAACCTCAGCACCATTCCTCTTGGACACACTCTAATGGATGAGAGGATCTGGCCCAAGAGTGTGTATTCCAATAAAGCCTTGCTGAGTGGCTTTAATTCATCTCCTCCTGGTCGTCTAGTCTTTACATAATGGTGCGCGAAACCCGGGAGGGTTTTGAACCTCCCCCGTACTGGGGTTGAGGCAAGTCCTCCGGACCGGGAGAACTCCTGAGCTGCTCTCTGCCTTCCTCACCCAGACCAACAAGAGTGAGGTAGGCCCCCCCTTCCTCTGACTCCTGAGCTTGCCCCACCCCCACCGTCCGCTCCAGAGGCCCATCCGATAAGTCGCATGTGTGCGTGGGCTCTCTGTCCGCTTGAGGCCACGTGGATTTGGGAAGACGTTCCCAGCCCTTGTGTTAGCCACTCACCACCAATCGGGCCCCAGAAAGTTCGAGGGACGCCTCAATTTTCCGCCTGGCCCCTGTTCTCTCATGGGCGCAAACATTTTGAGGGACGCCTTTTTATGTTCCCGCCCACTCCACGGGACCGCTGAGAAGTCACAAGGAACCCCAACTCTTCTCTAGACCCCAAAACTCCACTATACTATGGCTTAGATAACAGACCAAAATGGCCTGTAGGGGGAACTTTTGATTTTCAAATCCTCACTGATTTGGCTAATTTTTGTCACCGACTGGGGAAATGGACAGAAATTCCTTTCATCAGGGCTTTATTGGAAAGTGTGCTCTAGCCCCTCCCTTCTTTCCCATCTGTTCTGTCCTCTCAAGTTCTTCTCGCTAACAAAAATCCCAAAAATCCCTTTCCCATTTACTCTCCTCTCCTTCCTCATACGGCTGCCAATGCAGCCAGGTTCCCGGGAAGCGGCACCGGCCTCACTCCCAGCGCTGGAGGGCAGAAACGAGGCGTTGAGCGGAGCCCACCCGCCCCGCCTCCCTGCATTTCTCCCTGCGTCAGCGTGCTGCTCAGATGGGCAGCTCCGCGTTTGAGTTGCCTGCCATGAGGCACCCCCTCTCCTCACTCTCGGCTCCCCCCGAGCTGCAGCGCCACCTTCCCGGGAGGCAGAGCTGGCCTCGGTCCCAGCACCAGACGGCAGAGACTGAGCGTTAGGCAGGGCTCGCCCACCATGCGTTCCGGCGTCTCTTGCTCGGTCCGCAAGGGCGCCGCTCAGGTGGACTGTGGCGGCTGCTCTTGCCGCGCGTCTGTGGGCTGCCAGACCAACCACCGTGCATTTTTCATTTTTATCAGCCACATCATTTTTTTCCCTAAGACTCTTTCTTTTCTTAACTTCCATGTACATGGTAACAGGATTGGCACAGATAATGAGCGCTCATCAATTAAACCTAAAATATGATCCAAATACCTTTAATTCACATGATTTAAAAGGTTCAATTTAAATTGAGTAAACACAAAGGTTTATAAATTCCTATATAAAGTTTTAAAGGTTTCTACTGTTGTCTAAGTTCAAAAATTTACAAGGATTGCTTTGGGATATAAACATAAGAAATTAAAGATTCTAAATATGGTATTTATTGGAAAGAAAGAGAATATTTCTAATCAAAAGGTTTACAACTGTGATTAAATGAAAAGTTAACATCTAAATTTTTCTTTCAGAACTAAACTTAATGTAATAACATCAATGTAATTCTGGTTCTATATTAAATGTGTTCATATCTTCCAGGTATACAAGTCTTTAAAATAGAAGGTTTAAAAGAATGTTTTATCAAGCTGATGTTCT